>KK351028.1:720709-752207 GCA_000671755.1 Glossina brevipalpis | reverse complement strand
TAACGCGGAATTTTTCAGGAACCTATTGACCGCGTTGTGGGAGGGTTACCTATAGTATTCTTGGTGATCTATACTTTATTTAAGTAGTTGTGTAAGATAATTGGAAACCTGGATTAAAGGCAATCGATACAGTCGTCTTTTTCATGCCAAACTATTTCAGTTCATTCTTTATAAAAATTTCTTCGCCTTATTGATAATCAGTTTCAACTTCTTCAATTGATTTTCTTATTGTTAATAAACTTCTATTTCACACCTAGATCTTTCTTTCATTTCGAACTCATATAAAGTATATAATATGCATTTTTGCTGGTAGAAATTCTTTTTATTTTTGCATGCAATTAGAGGACTATCCATATCCATTTACATTACAATCAATATAAAACTCCAGTTTCAGTCAACTTTTAAGTCCATATAGGGATGTATATATATATATATATATTTACTTGGGAAACTCTTCCGATTGTTTTCGGTCACAATGCTAAAAGCAGGAGCATTCTTATGATTTCATAATTTGTGACTAGTGAAAAACTCCATTTCGAATCGCGTCGACTGCAACCTTTCCCAACCAGTCAAACCTTCTATCATTCTATTTCATTATTAGTCATTATTAGTTTTCACACCTAACATCCATTTCGAGACGGACAATCGCTTCTTAGACTTGTGTTGGATGATCGGTTGGTCTACTAAAGTTCAAGTTTTATTTTCCTTCAATGAATGAAGTTCATTTTTTTTTTTGCTGCGCTTCACTTATTCACTTATTGCTTTGTTTGGAAGTTGATAATTTGTAGTTACAAATGCTGTACTATACTGCATCCTAGATCTTTTTCTGGATTTCTTGTTTGAATCGTACGTTTGACAGATCTGCTTAATTCCTTCTCATCTGATTTTTGTTGTTGTTTTTTAACACATCATAATATTTAACCGCGCATCGCGGCCTATAAAATAAACGAAAAATGCTACAAAAACCGTAGGATATCCCTCTGTGATATAATACGAATTGAAAACTCTAATATTGACCTGTGTTTTCCTTTTTCATATCAAGTTCCTAAAATGATTTATTACCCAACTGTTCTGTTGGTTTTCTGGTCAATGGATATGCTATTGTCATAGCTCTCTGTTTTCAAATTTTTGCATACATTAGAAGGGGCGTCATCATAGTTAACAATATTTCCATCGATATTCGATTAAAAACTTTGACGATTTCGTCAAACATTTTTCCATTGTTTTTTTTAAAAACTTTGACGATTTCGTCAAACATTTTTCCATTGTTTTTTTAAAAACTTTGACGATTTTGTCAAACACTTTTCCATTGTTTTTTTTTTTTTTTTTTTTTTTTTTTTTTTTTTTGTTCATTTCTGTATCCATTCAGACTTTTCCAGAAATCATTACAAATTGAAAGGTTTCCTATCATCAGCACGCATTAGCTATCGAAAGCAGTGTTTGACGTATTGGAAGAATATGGGAAGTTTTCCTTTTTTCTAATTCAAATTTTACCTCTAAGCCCGTAACTTAAAAGATAGGTACAAAGAGGAATAAAAGCATGCTCTTTAAACCATAGAGACGTTCTGGTTGTTGATATGCTACGTCTTCGATGCGTATTCCATTCAATAAAGTATAGCAATTTCGTGCTATTTTAGAGACGTGTACTATATTATTTTCGAGTGTCGAGAATCTAAATTTTTGTATTTACTGCCGGAGGGTAGGGTATGGTATGCTTGTTATGTGTTATGTGAAGGTTAATGTCATGAAATTATTTCAAACCTTACATGAGTTATGTAAGTGCCAAACATCGTATTGTAAATCAAACCAAGCGATTTTAAGAAAATGCAAAGAAAAATCAACTGATCGTGTTGTTTGTTTAGAAGCGATCAAATCATATGAAATCAGAATTTTTGGGAATTTCTTTTTGGAAATTACACATTAAGAAAAAAAGATTATATTAATCTGTTTCGAAAAATATTGCTATTCCATATAATAATCTTTAATTATTAGAGGAGGCAACAGTAACGCTCCGTAACGTGTCCATTTATTATAACTGTACTATCTGAACACTAGCATTTTCAGGAAATTATGATCCATTTACGCTGCCAACCCAAGGACCGCAACCAAGATGTTACTCATTATGACTAAATAGTTCTTTCGATTATCTGTATTGAATTTTTGGAGCCCCAGAAGCGGCATTTTTACTTGTTTATCTACTTAGACAGATGAAAATGATCCTCAATATACGAAATAATTTTATTTGAAAAGATTATTAACTTGTTCATGCAATGCAACTCAAATAGAAAGAGAAGTTTTTTTTTTGTTCACATATTTCATCTTTATTTTTAATAAAATTATTATATTTAATTAAAGAATTTTATCAAATATGCGTTTTTTCCCGCGATATAAAATTGTTGTTGCAATTAATTATTGTAGTGAAGTCCTGAAATTCCAATAATGAATGCTGTTATTTAATATGTAATGAAGGATCATAGTTTTTGTTTTTATTATTATTACTATTATTATAATTTGTTTAGACCATTGAAATAAATTCTTGGACTATACAAAAAAAAGTAGGATGAGTACTAACAACTGGGGCTAACCTCTATTCGTATTTAAAAAAAAAAACTGATTCTATATGGTTTAGACTAATCGTTTTAATTTAGTTAAATATTTTATTAAAATTATGGTTTTTAGGTACTCTTAAGGTGTCCATAGGCGCTTCAAGTTCCTAATATGATTAAATCTTCGTAAACAGAAATTAAAAGTTTTTTACTTTAAATGAAATTAAAAAATGAAAGAGAGAAAAATCCAAAAAAATATTTACAAAACTTTACGCTTATCGAAATCTTAGTCGGAAGTTACTTAGTTACTTACTCTGTAAAGGATTATATTGCAAAGAATATCGATTGCTTCAAACACGTTTGTGTCTTTCACGTGTATTCAAGAAGCTAGCTAGCGCCCGGTTAGTAAAAAAAAAGGACAAAAATTAAAAAAATCGTTACAAGATTATAAGTTCTTTGAAAACCAACCATGAGATTGATAAGAAGATTACATCACGAAATGTTGTAGCGTTTATCTCTATACACATCTTGTGGAAGTTGCGAATGAAAGATTCTCGAACATTCTTCTTGGATATGTTTGCGTCCGTTGGCTTTGCTAAAATATTAGTTTGGGGAAAAAGAAATTATTTTCCAATTCGAAATGTTAAATAAAGTCCTGAAGTTCATATAAGATTGGATGGATTTCTTTTTCCCCAAACTAATATTACTAAACAATGTTTAGCTAAAAAGCTTTTGATATTTCAATGTTGTGCAAGAAGAAAGAAAACTTAAATTCCGAGGTGTGAAGTTTTATTTAAATATAATTAGCAAAGTTACAAACCAAAACTTTTAACAGAAGCCTGTTAAGCGTTTAACAGAATGCTGTTCATAAAGGTCTTGTAAAGATTTATATGAAATATAATTAATATAGAATTATTTTGGAACTTTTTTGAAGGAATATGATAAACAAGACATCAATGTGTGTTAATTAGGTTAAATTTGATATGAGAAAGTTTTTCTGCTATGTCAAATATGACATTCAAAAGGCGAAAGTTTAACTGATAAAATGAAAGTAATGTTGCGTGAATCCTTGGTCTTCTGTACCCTTTCCAACGATGTATAGTTTATATCAAATTGCTTTTGGAAACATTTTTTATTGGACTTGCTCTATAAAGGACAAAATGAGACCAGTGTTTGGGAGGTCACTGTGGACAAACCAAGTATTGCAACAAAGAAAAACGAAACTAGTATTGCGTGAATCCTTCCAACGATGTATAACTTATATCAAGTTGCTTTCGGATATTTTTTTTTACTGGCCCAACCTGGATGTCAAAGTTAACGAGATTAAGGTCGAAAAAATCAGTTTGGATTTTGCTTCAACTTCTTTCTTTCCGGTCATCATGAGTGTTTCTAATGCGCAGCGTTGGAGTTCAGTTGTCCAGCAGTATGCCTATCTATTGCTATAATGGTGGGTGATATCAATCAATCATACTTATCCTAAGCTATTTCTAATTAGTGCGGAAGGGAAAATTCCATGCGTGCAGACAGTGAAGTAAGAATTTTTTTTTAGAAGAAAGAAATAATTTCTTTATATCAATTTCATGGTCAATAGTATCTCAAAAGTTGAGTCAAGAGAGAGAGAGAGCTTACCAAGAAATTTCAAAGAACAATAACTATTAGAGTAGTAAATAAAATTTCGATTGAAAATTAAGAATTTTAATGAATAAAAACATAAAAGTTTTTAAGATTAAGAGTAATATCGGATGAAGCAATGGAAAGTAGTAGCAAGCGCACGCCAGTTAATTAATATGCATGAAAAGATGATTTAGTTGAAAGAAAGAGTTCAAGAGGATCGGATATTCGTATCAAATCTTAACTTTCTTAGCGGTGAATACGATATTGTTGTCACAACATCATCATACAATTTTTAATTTTATGTCGTATAAGACTACACGCGAATGTAAGTTTGAACTACAAAAAGGTGAAGATAATTAAAATTCATATGGGATGCAGTAGTTAACTTAGTCAATAAAAGAAAAGCAATAGAGTAATGAAATGTGATATTTTCGATTCGATTTCGAAAGGTTTATAAGCAGAGGATTTGCCTAAAGCAAGGAGGGAGAGTACATCATAATATGAATTTTTTGATACACAGTGTCTGAGAAAGGAGCAATAAATATTATTAGATCGCAGTTAATTTTCTTACGCAGATCTTAGAAAAAAAAACTTTTAAAAAAGCCCTAACTTCAAAATAATATCGTGCTATTAAATGAGTAGTGGACTAGATTTGCTATTTTTTCATGTTCATAACACTCGAATGAAGCCTTTAAGAGATAGTGATTTGGAGTTTAGTGAAAAATATTTTTTAGTGTCAGTAGTTGAATAGTAGTTAATTTTCAGGTGAAGTTTAAAACCCGTTCTAGTGTTAATGGTTAGTTTGTGCACTCGTAGGATAGTAGCCTTTGTTGTCACCTTAATAGAATCCGATAATAGATCGAACGAATTAAGATTGTTATAATAATAAACTCACAAGTTACCAGGAAAGTCTTGGTAGTTATTGTGATAATTAGATCATTTGCCTCTTAAATGCCTCTTAAAATTACAAAATATTTTAAATAAGATTCTCTGAAGCAAAAAACTGTCAAGAAATTATAGCTTGTATAAGTATTATGATAAAAGTTTTCATCCAATATCTCACGTCTTGTTCCTAATGTTTTTCCCTTATTCCTCAAATTAGCCTTAGGTTAGCGATCAATATTCTCATTTAAGTTTTAGTGTTTTAGTCTTCAATGATTTTAGTTTTCTTTCTTCAGAATCGATTTCCATTTCATTTCATCATTTTCGTATGCGTGTTGCAAAGCTCATCCTTGTTATAACAAATAATGTTTGATTGTTGAATTAAAAGATTATATTTAAAGGAAGAAATCGTTTGAAATTTTCTCATAAATTCAAAATAAAGTGCATTTATTACCAAAGAGTTCTAAATAATAATAAGAAGAAGAAATTAGTAAAATCTTCGTTACTTCTCTGGTGTTTTTGTGTTATTAGTAACAATAAATGGCTGTTAACTAACAGACATATAGTTTTTCTTGTCTGTTCTTATTCTTCTTATTTTTACAGAAAAAAATTCTGTTAAAATCTACTTGAGATATGATATCAAAGCGTATCAAACATTTAGAAAGCAGAACTATAGACATTTCTGTGTGTTTTTAAATAAACATGTGTGTGTGTGTGTGTGCTATGGTATGCATATAAATGTATTTTTATTGCATTTTATTGATCTTCACATATATGTAAATAAATTTACAGCATATGATTGAAAGATCTTTTTTTGATATTTTTTTTTATTAATTCCACCGTAATGGATGGGGTTTGTTGAATCCACATATGTTGATTTGCTAGTGGCATTTCTCAATAACTAACTCAACATAAACAAGAGAAGAAAAAAAAACGATCGATTTAGACAACAAGGATTAACTACTTGCTTTCGTTCTTTGTCCTTTATGTCAACATATATTGAAGATTTCCAAATTCTATGTTCTCCAAATGCTTCCATAAATTTTCGGCGAAAATTTTCTATAAAACTATGAAGAATTTTTTTAATTTCATTATAAGAATTAAAAAGTTACACATCGTAAGAATAATATACATATACATAAATATTTAATGCATTTTATGTGCACCACCTCTGAGTTAATGCTCAAAGCGCTTCACTTATTTATTTTTACATAATCGTTTTGCCCCGAATATATTTCAGCCCTACGCACTGTAATTTCGTTAATTTGATTAAAATGCTGTACAAAATATTATTATAATGTAATTAATTACAATGAAAATAAAAATAAAATTATATTTAAAGATTTAAAAACTCGTCCACACTCTGAATTATTTTTTATTTTTCGAATTAGTGTGCCCTATATTGGCCTTCTCTCTGGACAAGAATCTTTCGAATCTTTAACGTAAAGTCCAGTAAGCGGCAACCAATCTTTTGTTGTTACCTTCATCATTTTGTCGAAAATTATTTTCTTAACATTTAATTCATGTTTACTTCATATATACATCGCTGTGTCTTACGTTTTGCATTGATACTTGATACCGGTATATTTTAAGAACTTGGTCTTCGCGATTTTCTAAATATAACGAAAGACTGTCTATAGTAAAATCGCACTTGGTGGTCATGAAAGTCAAACATTTTTCTACAAGATTTATCGAAGATATTATGATCACAACGAAACGTTTCAAATATTTTCACTAAACTTCTACCCAACCTCCGTTATGAGAATTTTCATATAATTGTATGCTTCCAATAACTTTGATTCCCTTTCAGCTGGGGTGTTTCGCGAGAAAACTCCCAAAGCAACTTCATTATTTCATTTTAAAATATTTAATTCGTCAAAAAGTTTATTTATCTTTCCAACAAATTCACGTTGCGGAAACACTTTGACTTGATTCACACTAGGTCTATGTCTATGTTTGAATACTAGCAACAAAAGTCTCGCTCAATGCCTGAACTGCTCGTGAAACACTCATCTTTTCCATGGCATTTGCTATATGTATGATATTGTAAGCTTAGGATAAAGTTCAGAGTTTACGTTGTCCTTTTTAAGGATTATAAATAATTTTATAATCGATACTACGTGCAATTCCCTGACGAATTACTTGAAGAAATAAGAGGAGTGTTCCTTATACATTTTTAGATTCGTAATTTTCGCCCGGGCGATTTGAGGAATATCAATCGCAAAATAAAAAAAAATCCAATTCAAATTTCGTAAGTTAGGATTAAGGACGAATTTTTAATTCTTTAAATATATATTTATTCTTTTAATAACAAATATCTTCACATTCCTATAGAAAATTTTCGTTGAAGCATTTGGCGAACATAACATTTTGAACTCTTTGAGATATGAAATAAAGGATTAAACGAAAACAAGTCATATTTGCTACGTATTCTTCGATTTTTTTTTTTTTTTCATTGATACATATAAATTTATATGTTTCCCCCCGTAGCACATGCTCATTCAAAAATACAAAATTGTATAGGCTTTTTTTGCTTTGTAGATATTCGATACAGCGTGACGTCATATCAAGAAACCTTTTACAGAATTCTTGCCAATACAAATAATAGGAATGAAAGAGCAAGTACTTACTTCTATTATTGGTAACGGAAACACTAAAAGTCCCTGATTCATATTTTGAAAATTCTCTTAAGTTCCTCTTTGTTATTTACTTCTCTTTGTTATTACGTAACAGATACATAATTAATGCGTATGGATTAGTGAAGCATTTTCTGAAAGAGTATTAGCCTGCATTTGCTGCACCTCTCTTCTCTCTTCTTCTCTTTTCCTTAATCTCGTAATCCCTTGTTTTTAAATATTCGAAAAAATTCGCAGGTAAAAAATGTCTTGATTCTGAGTAACATTTCAAGAAAAAATTCTTTAAATATAAAGATAATTATCTCATTTCAACTTTTTTTTTCGTTACCTGTCCAAAAATAAACTCGGATTAAACAACGAGAATTACCAGAAAATTCATTTTTATATATAAAGATATATACAACAATCTGGTACATAAGGGGATTAATCAAATAACATTCAAAGAAATGTGTTACTTGTTACCTTTGAACGCCATATAAGGAAGCTATTCGACCTTAGCTTATCAAGTTGCTCGCGACAGTTTTAACTTTAATCTAAATTATAATGATGAGTTGTTTTCTCTTTGGCGCTCTTTCATATTGCCTTCATCATATATATAATTAGGCACTTATATTGACTATTTTTGTATCCTATGAATTTTCGACCATAGCAAGCCTTAATATTGTCATTCATTACTTATTATTATCGTCGGTGTAGAATTCTAAATTAATCTTCGGAGCAACAAGCAGCAAGCAACAAGCAATATATGAAAATTAGTATATATATATATAGTTATATATAATAAAAATTTATTCTCTTAATCGTTCAATTTTTAGGCCCATTTCCGATACGACTTCACGCATTGGCGGTGGCATCGGTCCACCACATTCTCAGAATATGCAGCAGCAACAGCAACAGCAACAATTGCATCAGCAGCAACAGTTGCAACAACACCACCATCATCAACAACAGTTGCATCAACAACAACAGCAGCATCATCATCAGCAGCAGCAACAACAGCAGCAGTCATCGCGTTCGGCAGCTAGTCCACTTTCACCACCTCGCCCCGGACCCGGTTCGGCTGCCGCTGCCAATACGTATGCCAAATTTGCCGATGTTAATGCAGTACGAGAGGCCCCGCAACGTTTTATATTGCAAAGCGCTTATAGCATTGGTCCAGGTGCGCAATACCGAGAAAGCCCATATACAAGGATACCTCCAATGCCGCCAGTGCAAGATTATCATCGGGTGGCTGCTGCTGCACTGGCAGCTGCAAACAGTGCACCGGGCAGTGGGGGAGTGGTTCAGATGCCGCCATCTTCTAATGTTAGCATCAATGCTCCTCATGGCATTGAAGCGTTGCATTTTGCGCACCCATCTCCCGGACACCCGACACCGTCATCGGGAACAACTCAATTGCTTAACAACGCGTCAAGTGCAGGAGCTACCGTGTCGAACACAAATTCGTCACATAATACTTCGAACGTCCCGCCTCCTGGAAACAGTAATTCATGTGGCACCAGTAGTATAATGACAGCCGGAGGCAAGCGCATTTTGCTCCCTACAACGCATCGCCAACAATCCCCGTATTCCAATGAGTATTTAACAAACGTTGCTGTCCCGGCGACAGCTACTGCCTCAGTGAATCGCCATGGGCAGACACAACCTCCACCTGATCCGGGTGGACAACCACCATACAAAAAAATGCGGCTAAGTGATGCCAATAACTCCGCAACAAACAACCTGCCACCACATCAAGTAACAAATGTCCAATCTTCTACACCTCAACAGCAACGGCAGCCATCACCAGTTGCCGCACAGACACCTAATGTGGTGCGTACGTCTGGTCATGGGCACGGACAGATTTTACCGCCACATACGCATTTATCGGCATTGCCGCCGTCCCATATCCCCCAGCATCAGCAACATGCGCCGCCACCACCTCAACCGGTGACCATGCAGCAACTTAAAGTTGAAACACAATCTCTGCATATGCCAACGGTAGTAACACCACCTGTGAATCGTGCAACTTCTTCAACTCCGATTAGCAGCGTAATAAATGTAGCTTCTGTCACCACCTCTACAACAAACTCCGCCTCAGTATCAGTTTCAGTTACGACGACCATCAATTCAACATCTTCCTCAACAGAGGCATATCACCCACAGGTTGAAGCTATTTCGCCCACGTTACCAATTGATAGTGCAGAGGAACGTGGCCGCACTGCAAAAGAAGACTTATTAATGCAAATTCAAAAAGTAGATACTGAAATTACCAGCGCTGACAATGCTCTGGATGCTTTACGGAAAAAGGAAAAGAATTTGATGGACGTAGCAGCAGCCGCAAAGCAGCAAAAGGAAATGGCAGCGGCTGCTGCGAAAAAGCAGGCCGAAACTGAAGCAGAAACCGATGCGCAGAATTTTTGGCGTTCGCAAACGATGGCTCAAAAAATTTATTTGGCGAATCAAAAAACTGCCGCTGCTCAACATTCCATACTCGACAATTGCGGAGAACGCTACCTACTTCCGCTGTACAATCAGCCTTTAGATGTAGACCACTTGACGATTGTGATCCAACGCCATCAAACTATCATCAAGATGCCTCTTTTAGAACATTTACGTAAAATCAAAAACGAGCGTTGGATTCATCATACAAAGTTGGTGGAAACGTACGCTCAATTATCGACTGAGTGGCAGAAACGTGTCGATAAGGCTGAGGGCAGCGCAAAGCGTAAGACACGCGAATCCAAAAATCGTGAGTTTTTTGAGAAAGTTTTTACCGAACTGCGTAAACAACGTGAAGATAAAGAGCGTTTTAATCGGGTTGGATCACGTATCAAATCTGAAGCAGATTATGAGGAAATTATGGATGGATTGCAAGAACAAGCTATGGAAGTAAGAAAGATGCGCTCATATGCTATTATACCTCCACTGATGTTTGATGCTTATCAGAGGCGATGTGTTTACCATAATGAAAATGGTGCCGTTAGGGATATGGTAGCTGTGCATAAAGAACGTGCTGTACTCAATGTGTGGACAGCTGGGGAAAAGGAACTTTTTAAAGAAAAATTCCTGCAGCATCCTAAAAATTTTGGTGCAATAGCGGCTAGTTTGGATCGCAAATCAGCTCAAGACTGCGTGCGCTACTACTACCTCAGCAAAAAGACCGAAAATTACAAGCAGTTACTTAGAAAATCACGTCAAAGGACTCGTGCTTCTAAAACACTGCAAAAGACACAGCAACAACCGACACAGTGTATTATTGACTCCCTAACTACGGGTGTAACGACCCGATTGCAACGTGAACAGCAACAAAAGACAGGAGGCCGATCAGCGGCAGCAGAGCGGGAACGTGAAAGGGCCGAACGAGCGGCAGAACGAGAGAAGACTGTAGAAAAGACAGTTACAGAAACAACCAAGGCAGTGACAACAACAACAGTCAAAACGATTAAATCAGAAGTCGTTAGTGTAACAACAGTCACTTCGGCAACCACAGCAAGCTCAAATGTGGAAACTCCTGCGATTATAACGGCGGACGATATATTTTCTACAACAGCAGATACATCCAAAATATCGAACGGGGGCAAAAATATTTCGATGTCAAATTCTTCTAATATTACAACCACAACTTGTACGTCAGCAATTAAAAATCAAGCTGAAAAGCTTTCAACAGCGATAGAACCAACTGATGGGACAAACTTAGGTACTGGACAAGAAAATACTACAAAAGTGAGCCTAACAGAGTCTATAAGCAATGGAAGCAACAAAACAAAATTTGAAACTAAAGTGTCTGATAACAATGATAAAAAGTCGATGAATATGTTGCGTGCCTCACCTGAAAAATCAACAGATAGAATATCTATGGCTTCTTGTGGCACAACTATGTCAGTTGCTTCTAACACTGTAGCACCTCAAAAAACAAGTGCCAACATAGACAGTGTGGTATTATCTTCATCTGCTTCTTTAATACCTCAGATGACAACAACGTCTATGACCGCTTTGAATAACATAGCTCATCCGTCGTCATCAATGCCGAATGGTATTAAAACCTCATACGCTGCCACCATTGTTACTCAAACAGGAAATACTGTTGCTACAACAACGGTGTCCTCATCTAATACTCCATCGATAAATACTGCCTCCGATGAGATTAAAACGGAGACTTCAGCCGATATTGCAAATGAAAAGAAGGCAACAAACATCAATGCTGAACCTATTGCCGCGGAAGATGTCAATGACAAACTAAGTATTGTAAGTACGCCCACTACCTCAACAAGTGCTGGTAATTTTTTGGGACAAAAACTTAAAGCGGCTCAAGTAGAAAGTGTCAGCGGTTCGGTAAACGATTGTAACTCAGATGTTAGGTAAGTTTCAAAATTCTCAACGATCAGTACACTGATCTATTTTACATCAATAATTTTAAACCTTGTTATAAGCTTATAAAAACATGCGTAATTTTTCGTACTTCCTTAAAAATAATGCTTTACTTTTATTGTGTATTTCACTTAGACTATGACGGGTTTTAACATTAACAGAGCTCTGTAAACGGACCAACATAGATTTGTAAAGCAATTAATGTCAAGCTCTTGTTGGATTTGGAAGCCTATTCCGTCCAAATTACAACACCTAGGTGACTTCTATAAACGTTATGTGAATCTATATGAAACAACCTTTAAAATTATATAAAAAATTAACTCGCTCTTCCTTTCAATAAATGCTTCAAAACTGATATGTTGACGGTACTCGTCCATTTAAAAAAAAAAGTCAAATTTGAGACTCTAGCGCGGCCAAACTAGAAAATTCCAAACATACTGACCTATGTCACGTGGATGTAAATGAAAATGCCTTTCAAATAAGCTAAGTAAATTCAAACTCCGCTTTCCAGAACTATTTTTAATAACTTTTTGAATTTTGGTGGCGTAGAATAATCCAACTATGGATAGTCAAATTTACGGCTCTAAGGCGACCAAATGAGAAAATTCGAACTATATTCACATACATCACGCGAATTTGTATGAAAATAGCTTTCAAATAAGTTAATCAAATTCAAATTTCGCTTTCCAGAACTATTTTTAACAAATTTTTGAAAATCACTTTCTTAACAAAGCGGCGCGTGGTGTAATAACATTAATCCTTGTAAATAGTATTTAATAATGTAAACTGAATTATTTCGATATTGTTAGTTAGATTTCTGCAAATAGTGTATGTAAGATTTATTTAAATAGCGTGAATAAAATTCATGTAAATAGTGGAAATAAAATTCAGATTTCATAAACGAGTTTTATTTCCCTAGTAATCCATAATTTTTCTTTTCAATAAAAGAATCATATTAGAAAACAACAACAATTCCACTAACTTTGTAATATATACCATATATTCTCCACGCACCCTACTCGCTCTTACATTCTGACTCTCTCTCTTTAACTTTTATAATTTTTCTCTTTCACGCCTTCTAAAAATCATACTGGAGTTATATATCAGGAAAAAAACAGCGAAAACACTAACTACTCTCTCTCTCTCTCTCTCTCTCTCTCTCTCTATGCATACGAAGATATACATATATACATACATTTGCGTTTTTCTCTGTTAATGTTTTTAAGTTGGTCGCGTTAGGGTCTCAGAATTGCTTATTTCTTTATATACCACGCAAAAAGACAAATTTGAATCTATTGAAACTGAATTTAAATTTATTTTCTCTGTTAGTGTGTGTTATTATACAACGCGCAGCTTTGTTAAGTAATTTTCAAAAATTTTGTTAAAAATAGTTCTGGAAAACGAAATTTGAATTTGCTTAACTTGTTTTGAAAGGTATTTTCATTCAAATTTCCCGTGATATAGGTCGATATGTTTGCAATTTTCTAGTTTGGCCGTGCTAGAGCCTCAAATTTAACTATTTTTGAATGGACAAGTACCGTCAACATAGTGATTTTCAAGCATTTCTCGAAAGGAATTTACTAAAAAAGCGAGTTAATTTTTTATATGATTTTAAAGATTGTTTCATATAGATTGACATGGCATTTACGAAAGTCCCCTAAGTGTCTTAGTTTGGATGGAATAGGCTTCCAAACCCAACAATGGGTTATTGCTAATTGGTGTACAGAGCTATGTTAATCATTTTACAGAGGCCTGTTAATGTTATTGGTAAATGTCTTTGCTAGTTCAATTTGAATTTATCTTCACACCCTTTCCTAAGAAATTAGGTTTTTTAAGTAAATTCTTAAGGTGGACCGATTCTAAGCTCTTTCAAGTAAATTACAACTCATAGTTGAAAATAGATAATTAAAAATCTAAATCAAAAAATTTAGTTAACGTAATAATTACTAAAAAAATTTAACATTTTATTAACTTGATGGTAATTTTAATTACCTCCTAAATCTGTGGTAGAATCTATTCTGAGTTTTTTTTTTTTTTCAGTTTTGGGATTTATCATTTTTACAAGCGTAAACAAGCCCGGGGCAAACAAGCGTATGAACTTTTAATTAAATTACTAGATTATATGGTGGTTAGTTTGCCTGCTTACTTGGTTTTTTTTTTTTTTTGAATCATTTTATTCCGATCAACTTGATATACATACTAAATTCTTACATTATTTAAACTACTAATGGTTATCGAGTTTAACGATAGAATTTATATTTGTCCTTTACATTTTTACATAAGAAAAAGTGGTGTGCTCAGCTCAATCCTTATCAAGAAATATAATTTCTCCATGAAGCTTTCCGGCATTTTAAAGGAGTCATGCTTTTTTTTATATTCTAAGCATTTTAATTTTAGTTTTAGAAAAATTCGCAACTATTTCGATGAGACGAAAAAATCGCAGACTTTTCCTTTGTTAACTTAATCTGAGATAAAAATACAATAGAACATTTTGTTTCTTACGTTGTGTTAATGCTTCGACAAAGCCCATAACAACTCAAATCCATTGTTTCTATGTTATGTTTCTCTTGTTGAAAATTGCTGTGATATTCAGTTTCTTATGCTATGCTTTGCTTTTTCCAATTATTTGATCATTTTAGAAAATTCATAATTTTTATACCCACTACCGAAGAATGGGGGTACGGTTCAGAGACATCACAAAGTATATATATTCGGGAGCAGCATTAAATTTAAAATTGAATTAAGCATGTACGTCTGTTCGCCTGTGTGTGTGATGCAAAAATCCGCTTGGCCGCAAAAATCAAGACATCGGTTTTAAATTTGACAGAAACATTGAACGTTCTTGCACGTAGGACACGCCCACAATACAACGTAAATTGAGAATATTTCCGCTTTTGAGAAAAAGAAATTAAGTTGTATTTGCTTTTGCATAAATCTTAGCAGAAGAGAGATCTATAAAAATTTTTTTCATTTGTTAAACCAGCTATCCACTTGTGTTGGTACAAAAATGAAAAGGATCTACTACGTCTAGTCGATAAAATAGGGTAGAGGAATTTAATTTTTTTATGAAATCGTTTGCAACATCAAGAAAGAAGTTTCAGACACCCATAAAGTGTATATATTCTTGATCAGTAACAAATTCGGACTCCACCTCCTGTTCCGTCTGTTTACCTATCAGTAGACTGTTCACAATAACTACTTGCCTGGTCATAAACATTAAGGTATCAGAATCAAATTTGGCAAATAAAAATTTAATAAATCTGGTATACCTACTTAATATTATAGAGTATCGATATAAGACAGAGGTGGTGGGTATAAAAGATTCGGACGGATTAGAATATAATTTTCTTATTTGTTTTCTTTAAGCAACCCATCGTTGTTTCCATACATAACTTTTTCAGATTGATCACATAGGAAGCGTGGAATTTGATTCGAGCTTTTTATTGCTCTATAATTATTGTCTGAAAGTAACAAGATTATAGATTAATCAGATTTATATAGTAGCATAGGCAGAAAGCGTTTGTAAAGGCCGCGTGTAATACGTTGGCCATACACAACTGAGAAAATATGTAATATTGGTTATAGAAAATACAAAACGAATCTATCTCGAAGCACAATAAGAATATAGGGGAGAGGGTCACTTTAAGGCGTTAGAAGGGCTCTTTAAAAATTAAAAATTTATTCTTAACTAGGCGTGCTTTGAACTTTATTTAGTATGCAAATTGTTGTGTAAATTATGTAAATCCCATAAGGAGATGAGGTATTAAAAGATTTTCAAGGAAACGTTCTTAATTTTAATTTACTATTTTGGATTTCAATTTATGAGTTGTAGATTTCAATTTGAAATTGTATACCATAAGCAAACTGACGGACATGATCATATATAAATTAAATGAATTTTATTCCACAATAAGTGGAAGGAACAACCGGAAATTAATTTAAAAAAAAATCCATTCAATCCATTCACTCCACTACAAAAATTAAGATCTAATAGAAAGAAAAATTTCAATTTGTGTCTAATTTGAATGAGTTTTTCTTTTTTTTTTTTTTTTTTTTTCTTTTTTCACAAGCAGTGATTCCAAAAGAAAGCGTCTTGATAGCATATCAACGATTGCTTCATCAACTATCGCAAGCCCTCAACAAATATTACCTGCCAGTAGCAGTACTAACACTGATGGTAGCAACGGTAATAACAGCGGCAACAGTAGTAGTGCGAGCAGTAACAAAAGTTGTTCAACTAATTCTGCTAACAGGAGTATGTCCGCTATATTGATGGCAACACCGAATACAGGTATCAATTTTACTCCTAGTGGTTCAACAGAATCGGCCACTTCAACAGTCGTTCCTGGTGGTCATACGTCTTCATCTATCGTAACGTCAAATACGGCTTTATTTGGAAACAATGACGGCGGCAACGCAATCGACGGTAAAGGTAAGTCGAAAACATATGTAAATGTATGTGTTTATACATATTTCTTTAGGTACCTCTGATTATAAAATTTCTAAAAGAAAAGTTTATTGATATCGCTTATCGCTAATAGACTTCGATGATATAAAAATTGTTTTCATAATTTTTCCCTTCTTTTCTTAATTGTAAAATCATTTGTCGCGTAGCATTGAATTGCCTTTAATGAGATGTCGTGAACTCTTGTAAATTATTTTTTTTTATTGAAGTTTTCCACTTCGGTTGCTATAATGAAATTATTAGCAATTAATACAGCTAATGTACATGGGGTGCCATGATTTCACTACATAAATTATATATCAACTTACTCTAGATAGGCAAGATGATGTATATATATTTATATATATATATATATATATATATATATATATATATATGTAAACGGAATTTATGTTCGGCGTAGATCTAACTTTTTAATATTTACTGTATGTTTGGTGGCTCTCTTTCTCTTTCAATGAGTAAATTTTGAGATGAAACGAAGTGTGTTTCACTAAACTGTACATGAGACAATTCTAAATTTAATCTCATGCATTCCTATTATGAAAATGTAACGCAACATATATACTAACATATAAATATAACACTCAATGTAACCTGTTAGCCTAACATAATAATACTAAAAGTATAATATGCGCACACACACACAATAGCGTATTCAAAATGGGACATGTTTAACACAATATAAGCAAAGACCAACTTCGTATAACAACATAACGTTTTTAGTTTGATAACGTAATAGAAACGAGTTATTCGCATTAATATGATCCGATTTGTTTTATTATATTCTAGATAATTGCGAACGAATCAATAACGTAAATTGTCAGAAATGCAGAAGGGAGTGTTACATACAATACTCAATATTTAGAACAAGATTTTAAATTTCTTAATTCTCTGCGTAGGCTTGGATTATACAGATGTTTGTGATAAATATTTTTCTAAAGATCAAAAATATTTACAGCAGCGTATGTATCTATCTACTCTACCATGGCCATTATTCGGCCAAAAATTTGCTTGATTTTGAGTAAATTTTTAAATTGATCATTTAATATATGAGCATCTAATAATATATTTTAAGCAAAATTTTGCACATTTACCTTTGAATAAATAGATTTTTACATAATTTTAGGTGATGTTTTAGTTATTGTGTGGAAATATCGAAAAATGTTGACTTGATTTTGAAAGTAATTTTAATTTTTTAAAACATATTACTGAACGAATTTCAGAGCTTATACTTATTTATATTTAATATGGAAAAATCAATCAAAATTATTAATGATAAATTGTTGTTGTTATTAGCTTTCTATCTAAATTTTGGTTCTTAAATGGTTTCAACTTTCGAAAGATAGTTGGATACACATCCTCATATAATTTCATTAACCGTACGTATATTACAAATCTATGAGATTTTATTTTGTCTGCAGAAAACATATAGGACTTACGGAAGACGCGTATTAAATTTTTTTGCAAAAGATGGAGGAGTGAGACTCACTGCTCTTTTGGGAGGGATTCAGAAGGAAAAGTCAATGAACACGGGTCAAATCAATCCTGTTTGTCCCATTAATAAAGATTACAAGTATTTCTTTATGGTTACGTTTCAAACGGAATGTGAAAGCAGCAAGCCTTTATGTAGCGGGTGTGAAAAGATATAATTGCCTTAGCCTTGTTTTTCCTTTTTGGCGGATGCATCAATATTATTACATATAATATTTCATTTTCATTTTTTGAGCAAAATTCATATTTAATGTAATTTTCATTTTTTTTTTATTTTTTTTATTTTTTTTATTTTTTTATTTTTTTTTAACAAAAATTGTCGGGTGTTCTATGATAGCCAGGCTACTGTCATCTTTTGAATGTCTCAATGAATAATTGATGGTTATAAAGCAGAAATATAACGAGAAAAAAAATAAATGGAAAAAAGGAGAATAACAACAGCTTTCATATAAGGCCCCTTAAGCTCTGGCAAGCACTCTTACTCCGTTTGTTACTGAATGCTGATGATGAGATTTTACAAACGGTGGGTGGATGCGCTGGTCAAATGGGCGTATGGTTGAATTGCAAAAAGGGTTTACATTGCATGCACATACATAAACACCTGGCTCTGCCCTCTTGCAAATGGGTTCGTTCGTTCGTTCGTTCCGTTCTTCTGTTTGTTCTCCCGCTCATACCACGTTTCGGTGCTTGAGAATATGTTTGAGTTTGTTTCGTTCATTTGTCTCCCTAGTGAGTTAATTAAACTCAATTAAATTAATTTTTTCGTTGTTGTTGCTGTGCATGCCTGTCATTTCTGTTGATATTATTTTTTACGCTTTTTACTGCCTGAATTTTTTCTGTTGATTTTTTTTTTTCTTTTTTTTTTTGTGATTTTTAAAAAAATTTTTAATTTATTAATATTAAAACAAACACTTTGTCATTTTGTTAATTTAATGAAAATTATATTAATGCTGACTTTTCAAATACACACGGGTGTCCTTTCGGTAACATGCCAATTAGATTTCTAGAAGAAGAAACATAAAAAGGCTTCGCTAAAAACCGTTCGCCAAACCGGATTATTATACAAAAGTTTTCAAGTTTATTGATAGAGCATTCTTAAGCATGCATTCACTAGGAGGGTAGATGGATAGATAAAAAACAATAAAAATTTTAATATTTTTCCTTTTACTATACGCTACAGAAAATTAAATTGTTTGCTACCTTTACACACAGCAAACACACATTCACAATATTTTAACCAAAACAGCATTTATCCGCAATTTGGCGAACTCCTCTGTACAAATATTTATTTAACTACGGGATCTATACTATCTGCTTACGTTGTTTTGTTTTTTTAAGGGAAACCATTTTTAGAATAATCTCTAGAATGTATGTGTGTGTGTATCTTTCAATGAAAGTTTTATTGATTCCATTTGTGACAACTGATAAAGAATTTCGACGTATTTTTCTTAATAAATTGAAATCATTGTGAAATTGAGTTCCATTATTAACTATTAACTAAGCCATTCTCTAGTGAAGATGGTTCAAATAGCATTGATTAGCTCTGTCCCCGGTATACGTGTATAACAAACTCGACGGATCTGTGTAAAAAATTTTTTTAAAATCTTTTATGGACTTTTAGCTTTAGATTTATATTTACAAGGCTTGCAAATGCAATGAAGTTTTGGATAGAATTTCTAATACGTTTCACAAATTCTCTACGTGCGATGAATGCGATTAACGAATGCGTCAAACGAACTTAATTACCTCTTAAAAGCAATTTTGAATTAAAAACGAAAATTATTTTCGTATACGTGTCGTTCATTTTTATTCCCCTGTCTCTGCCATGAGACGGATAGACGGATCTGACTTTTATATAACGAGCAAAGCATTATTAAATTTATTACCCCCTAATGATGCTATTATGTCTTAGAAATTGTTATTAGAGCTTTAACAAAATATAAAAATTCCATCTCTGAAATAATTCGAATTAAAAATTTTAGTTGAAAATAAAATTTAAATGTAAAAATTACTTAAAATATGTACTCTAAATGTACTATTGTAATAATTTGTAACATTTAGAGTTTCATTGAACATTTAAATTAATAATTGAAATTTGAAATTCAAATATTTAAGAGTGGACTTTATACGACTTTTAATCCTACTCACAGAAGTTTAGGGTATACTGCGTTAATATGTTTACAATGCTCCATGCGTTCCACGCGTAAGGCGTGTATGTGTGTATGTATGTATTATGTATATATTGTAAATATTGTATATACATTTATATATTTAATATATGTTAGTTTGGGGAAAAAGAAATCCATCCAATCTTATATGAACTTCAGGATTTTATTTAACATATCGAATTGGAAAATAATGGATTTCTTTTTCCCCAAACTAATATTTGTATCACTAAATCATTAGATGTCCACCCGTCTACACTATCATTCTTAATGTAATATAAATTGTTACAGATCTATGTTATAGATCTATGTTACAGATCTGTCTGTAAAAATTAAAAAACCGAAACAAGTTTCACAAACACCAAATATATTTTCAGTTTCGTTTTCTTTCGAATATTTGTTGATGAAATTCACAAAAATTTTTTCCAAGTGATTTGGATAACAAATGTGCTTTATCGCTTGCCTCTTGGCAAATACTATACATATTCCTTCCTTACTTCCTATATATAATTCTTTTATTAAATTTTTGAGCTTTTTGGATGTTACGACCAATTTTTATTTAATATGAAGCAAATTTTATACTTCACCTTTCTCCTCTATTCAACAGTCTAAACAGTCAGTCTGAACTTTGTTTAATGCGATGAAAACTCATATTTCACATTTCTACTTAAAATTGTTAAAATTAAAGTTTAAATAAATAATTCAATTAAATCAAATTTTAAGCATAAGAGAAAAGCAGCAAAGCAGCAACAAAATCAATTAAAACTAAACTTATAATCTCAGAGAAGATTCTAAATGTAAAAAAGTGTAATATTTTATCACATTTAGAGTTCGATTCTATTTCTGAGCGAACGATCGATCGATCTTCTCTTCTTCTGTTATTTTGTAAGTAAATTCCAAAAGACAGAAGGAGAAAACAGGTATTATTCATAAAATTATATTTACATATCGCAAATCCATAATTAATTGAGAGAAAATTATGTAATCGCACAGCACAACAACATTGATGTGTAATGTACGTACTCTGCACTATTGGGTGTAAAATGTTAGAATTTTTAAAAGATTGTGATTAGATTCATTATAATTATTTTGACTTTTTTTTGTTTTTTTTTTTTTTGTTTTATTTAAATTTATGCATCGTTTTATTCTGCATACATGATTTGTATATATTATTTTTAAGGATAAATGTCGATATGCAAGCGTTTACAATTATAATTTTGATATCAATGCTGCTAAATTCTAAAAACGATCTAAAATCGCTTTAGCACGCATTCCTTTCATTCAAAGTATTATTTCATCCTTTTTGTTGATATATTTTTCGTTTAAATAGTACCGCTGGCGTTATCGGTTTCAGCGATATGATGATGATCATCGTCTTCATTTGCTGTTGATACTGCAGCTGGGCATGTTAGCGCATTAACAGAATTTGAATTGTTTCTTGAGTTGTTGTTAGTGGTTGTCACTACCGATGTTTGAGCTTCTTCGTCGGGGTGGCACATTTTCCGATGCTTGTGTACAAAATAATAACTGGGAAATTTACTACCACACGTTTTACATGGATAGTATTGTACATTCATGTCAAGAGGCCGTACTTCACGTCTAAGGAATTCTGCATTTTCTGATGATCCTGATTGCTGTTGATTATGATAATGTTGTTGTTGTTGTTGTTGGTGTTGTTGTTGCTGTTGTTGCTGTTGCTGCTGCTGCTGCTGCTGCTGGGATGATAGATGAGGATTTCTGGTTTCGTTTCGTGCATATAGCGATCGACTATTGTGATTGTTGCTTAACAGTTTTGTTGTATCCTTAATTAGGTCATTGTTGCTAGTTTTAGTATTTGCGTCTAAAGATTCAGATGCTCTGTGATCGGGAACGCATGATGCTTGTAATGTTAATGGGTTTAAGTGGCGCTTTGCGTGTTTCTGATAGCAATATTGCGATTTGAATGTGTGATTACAATACACACATATGAAAACATCATTTTGCGTTTTGCGATTTGATACTGACGCTTTGCCGCTACCACTAGAAGTTTCACTATTTTCAGATTCTTCTCCATGATGGAGATGATGATGCTGTTGGCTAATTGTTTTGGCCATTTGCTGATGAAAAGAAACTGAAACACTTTGAAGTGAACGTTCTTGATGTGATTGAGAGCCCACATCGCTGGAGGAAGTTCGAGTTGAAAGGTCTGTTTTATGGACATAGGCAGTATTAAGTATACGTTTGAAACGTACTGGTCCATCACAACTGGCCACATCAATTATAACCTTATTAGCTTCAGTGGTATCAAGCTGAGAGGCTGGAATGGGCGCTTTAGCAATTTGCAATCCTGAAGAGCAACTCGATTTTTTTAAATGTTTGTTTCTCTGACGTCTATCATATTTATGGTTTTTTTTACTATGGCTAACCGTCGAGCGATCTCTTGTATTTTTGGTATCTTTTTTGTTTTTGTCGGTGTCATTAACCGATCGGGATATGTTTGTTTCAATGCTTCTTTTTAAATTTAACTTTTGGACCTCCGTTTCTTTTATATCTGTCTCTGAATTGCTGTCAATAAATATATCTTCGTCCTCCCCATCGGGCTTAAGGGCTTTTAATGATCGTTTATCAATTTCATCAACCTCTATATCTTCATCGTCATCTCTGTTGGAGTTATCGTTTATAGTTGGCAAATGATGGTCTACAGACTTATCATCCAATTGTGATGAAACAACGGTATTCATTGTTAATCGCACAGGTAAACCAACAGTTATTGGATGCGCGTTTAAGGGTAGAAACCCGAAGTTTGTTACGGACGGCTTACTGGCGATTGGTCGTATAATTTTACCATTGTTTACAATATTATTGTATTGAATAGATGACGAGGAGGAGGCGGCAGTCATACTAGGCGGTAAATTGTTAGTGGTTACTGGAAAATATTCTTCCCTCTGCACGCGCGCCAAATACAATCTAAAAAAGGAATGGGAGTTTGGGAAATTTTTTTTCATTTTTTTTTTTTTTAATTTTAATATAAATGAAAATGCATAAAACGAATCTTTCACAATATGTTTGTAACTTTGAATCTAAGTTAACGCACCTACAAATTTCCAATGCTCTAGGCATATGCAAAACGTGCGTAGCTAAAAGAATACCGAAAATGTTTTCAATATTCAAATCTAAATATCCCGTATACATGTAGCTTAGCAATGGAGCGAATTGCTCCGGCGTTACATTGTTTAAATATAGAACAATATCTGTAGAATTGTGGGTATGCTCGTCCAAACGTATCGCTGAACGTAAATATCCACTGTGTACGCCCAAAACTACGCTATGAGCAACGAAACGAACAATTGGTGGCCCTGAGCCAACTTCCAAAATTACATTTGGGGTTGAGGATATAATGTTATGATGTAAAGGCGATATAGTGTTCGTATTAGATCGATCCGATGTACTTGCGAAATATGTATTATCCGTCGATTGATGGACAGACGAATTAGACGTAGAATTGAGAGTTGTGTTAGCAATGCCACTAGTCCCTGTTAACCAATTAGTAAACATTTTCTATTTAAATGTATATATATATATTTATATATATACATATATATACATATACATATATATATATATATATATACATATATATATATATGTATATATATATTTAAAAATTGCTTTACATCCGAACACAATTTCTTAGAGGCCGTTTTTATACTTGTTATCCGTTCGATAATTCATTTAAAACTGACTTCGGTCAATCATACCTTTATGCTTATTTATACAATCATATTCTCACTCAGGATGTAGAGCAAAGCAATGAAATTTCGCTATGAACACTTTATTTTTCATTTCTGTTTTAATGAATGCCTAATTGCTAATGTCCTTTGAACATATCAACGTTGAGAAACAAGGTACAGATGAAACATGAAACATTAATTTAGCAGAGTGTTGACAAATGCGAATTTTCTCTGCATTTTATTGAGAATTCTCTTCACTTTAGTCTGTGCTATACTAGTAGTCCTGAAAATTTTCCTTTACAAAAAAAATTAATAAAATAATACACACACACACACACACACACACATGTTGCAGTTAAATAGGAAAGTGTGTAAATTGCATCTGGTTTGATATTGTTATTAGCGTTAGTGTTTATCTTTCTTCTTCTTCTTCTTCTTCTTCTTCTTCATCTTCTTCTTGCAGTTTACATATTTATGCAGCAATACGTATACAAAAAACAAAATATCAAATAAATAAACTGTATGTTATAAGGAGATTTCTTCCTCGGTGTGTGACTACTCTCCAGTGAGCTTGTTTTAAATGCGTCTCGCAAGCCTCTTGATTATCAATCCAGATTAAACGAAAATGTAATTTCTGTGAGCACTTTTTTCTTATTTCTTAATAGCTCAACTTCTACTCCACGTTTGCATAAAGATACGTATATCGAGTTTGTCAAACCGTTTATATGTAATGATAAATAAAACTAAATTGTATTCCTTTTGGGGCAAATTATGATACGTATCTACCGATTAATAAAAAAATGTGTAGCAGAGTCTCAAAGTATTTTTTTCCAATCGAGAAAGCACCACATTTCTCTAATTTTAGAAATAAAAACATTTTTGTAAAATTCAAGATGACCTCACCCCTATAAATGAAAACTTTCAGAAATTTTCTTTTTTAATTCAGTATCAATTTGTCGTAGAAATGACTCGATCCGAATCATTTTCAATAGTTTTTAATAGTGTTCGGTTTTGAAACGAAAAAAGGGATCAGTGTATTAAATGTCATGAAAAACGAAAGTTGGCCACATTTTTAAATTGATTCAAAACATAATTCTAAATCCATTGATATAATACCAGATGAATCCACCCCAAGTCAGTGTGGGCGTTCTACATATATGCGAAGAAATTTTATATGTCCGTTATCATAAGGCAAATATTTATTTAGTTCTTAGAACTAAAGAAATTAATTCATCCGATACATGACCATATGGAATGTGAAAGTCTAAAAGAAAAAAGTTGATAATTTCTCAGTTCGTCATTAGTTTACTGTACCAGATATCTGTTTATATTTATTTGATGCGAGTGAAATTTGCATTTCTAAAAATTTGCCCATTGACAATCCTCTTTGACATGCCCATAATTAGCCAGAACTTTGCCTTTCCTCTCAACAGAGTGTATCTGAAAAATTTTGGTGCCAGACCAATGCTTCACTTCAATCATTTTGACCAGGTAAATTGTTTGTTTGCATGTATATACGCACACAGTAACACACACGCACACACATGTATATATATATATATATGCCGAAATCTATACGAGTGCTCACGTGCGCGAAATGAATCTCTCGAAAAGTGTTAGAGCAAAAAAAGAAAAAAATGAAAAAATTGAAAAGACTAACATGTGGTCTGTGCTTTTATGACTCTTGGCATTTTATTCAGCCTGCTAGACATAATCGCATAAATATTATGTGGCAGTAGGAAAAATTTTTCATTTTCATCTAGTGAAAATAAATTATCCGGTCGTCCATATAGTCTAGAGACTCTAAAAGTCAATTTTCATTATGTTTAATCATATTTATTATCGTATTTCTACTATTTTGCGCAAAGTTTATACAAATAATTTTGTATTCATTTTCATCTCTTTAAATTTAAATTTTCGCTTTGGCAGCGTTTGACTAACTCTTGACGGTTTCTTCGATTTATTGTGCACAAGGATGAATGTACCTACTAATGAATACGATAATAGTAATAGGCCCTTAATTATAGTATATAGTAGTGTGGGTGTAGATAGGTTTGTATGGAATCGAAATTATTTCGTCTATTATTGAAATAATAAAAACTAGGTTACTAGGTTTCTAGGGAAACAGCGATCTAATAAAGCATTATGCTAAGATCGTAGAACTTACCATTAATCTACAAACCGTATGTTAACGTTTATGTTGGCTAAGAAGAATAGACATATTAAAAATAGGAAAAAAAATAAGCAAACAAGTTGCCTAAATTTAAGGTAAAATATGCTCTTCTTTATTAACGAAGCGCTACAATTTTAAAACCAAATATTTTATATTTTTTGTTTTTTCCTTTTTTTAAAGCAGAAAAGTCATATAAAATTAACTTCAGTAAATAATTTTCGTTTATATTTTATTTTTTAAATAAACAGTTGATTCTTCTTATTAAGTTTGTATCTATGCAACACATTTAAAAAGAATCTATCATTATAATGTAAATATCAATTAGTAGTAAAACGTGCAAGCAAACATCGTACACTTTCTTTTGTCGCTCAGTGTATGTATTTGCATGAGATATATAACAAAAGACAGCAGTACTCTGTTTCCGTTCTAATTGCAGTTCTGTTTTCGCTCTTAAAATTTGTTTCATTTCTATTCGTTCCAAATGTGTACTCTTAAATTGTAAGGCTCTTTTCATCGCTAGCACGTGCTTTCTATTCAATATTATTCTTCTATTATTACATCAGTTTATATATATATATTTCCAGTTGATGGCACCCATAAATTACTGAAAAACCGCAAAAATCTCTCAAACTAAATCTCATAGAATAAATGCTTTTTGTCTTTTCTTTTATTTATATTTTTTTTTTCTCGTTTTAGTATTAATTTCAGTGACGAAAGCTTCATCAGTTTTCTTAGCAAGAGATATCCTCTTTTCTTCTCTTTCATTTGTTTACATTCCACTTTATGCGGCATTTTTGTTTTGTTGTCATCCATCCCCTCATACGATTCCTTGTTGTTCATTATTACACAGGTATTTACTGTGTGAATATCAGGCAATGAAATATTATCAATTGTGTATCATTGTGAAAGCAACAAATCTCTAGAGTCGGTTATTATTACCTTTGTATTGTTGATTATTAACAAAATAATTGTCGTAGTTGTGTTATGTGAGAAAGAAAAAGAGCCTGGAGAGTCTATGCTTTCAAAACATATTTTCTCTTCATTTTTATATATTCTGTGTTCAAAGATTGAACTTTACAAACCTTGTCGTCGTTTTGTTTGGAATACTTAAAGGCAGCTATTTTACGATAAGATAAATTCATTCACCCTTTGAATTTATAAAGTTCTGAAGACATAAATACTGGCCGATCTTTTCAATCAAATTTTATATATTCATATAAAATTGAAAATTTATTCTTACTATGGGTTCATTTTTTACTTCTGCAGCACATGGTGTTGGGCTCGTAATTGAATTCAACGCGAATGAAAACAGATGAAACTAATTAATAAACAGTCGATTTATTACTACACAATCGAGTTAAACAATCTGAAAATAATCTAATATCTCATGGATTTTCATCTCCATTAAATTCCGTCATCATAACTCTCATTTTCATTACTTGATTGTGTGTAGACGAATTAAAGCGTCCACTTGAGAATCACTTTTTCGAGTTGAAATTTTTTTTGTCACACAACTTTTACGATTTTAAGGCGCATCTCCTTTAAATTAATTTTAACGTATATCCACTTCGTATATAGTCTGAGAATATATAGCACATTACCCAAGAAGTTCGTAGGTTTACGAATTCGCTTAATTTTGTTCCCATTTTACCCTTGTGTGTGTGCGCAATCGATTAGATAGATTATCTTGATGAAAGAGCATTTTTCTTCATTTCGGGTCGTGTTTCTTTTTTTTTGTAATTTCATCATTTAAGCGCATTAATAATGCAGCATAATATTCACTATTGATGATCCTTAATAACTTTTCGAGATAATCAATGAATATTATACTATGCTATCCATTCGCTTGAATGTCGATTTGACACTGGGCTATCATAAGAAATCGATGTTGCATCCATTGTATGAAAAAGATCCCTTCTAGTTCACGTAGACATCTCCAAACAGCGTTCTGATCAAAAGTGAGCAAATGTGGGTCCTCAGTTTAAACCGAATTTTCGCATGCGCAAGTGTTCATGTGAAATACTTAAATACACTGCCTTCTGATATTATGACGATGCCAGTTATCTCACACAATTTCATTTTTCGGTCGTTTTGTGTTTATTGTTGTCTGGAACAACTGCCAAATTCCAACGGTCAATATCATTCGTATCCGTAACGCACAACCGATATATTATTTTTTTCAACGGGGATGTGTTGCATCTACAATTTTTAAATGTAAGAAATTAAGACCATCTTCCTTTTTTCTCTAAGACAAATTATGTAGACAAAATGTTATGAAAAGAAAATATCGAATGCCGAAAAACCTACTACAAGTTTTAAAAGTCGAACGAAGAGGAACGAACCCCCCTTACAACCTCTCGCCATTTGTCTCCTATTTTTCTTCTTCAGATTAGCAATTCGAAATAAAAAAAAGTGTTCTGTTCTGCATATATTTCTTAAAAAATTAGCAAGAATTTACGTTTGGCCCCAATAACACTTTATTTCCTTTTTATTTCTATTTTTATTTTTAAAAAGACACGCGCCCGGTTCAAAAGTGAATGAAGTAAATGTAATAACGTTTTCAATATTTTTTTTCTTAGCAACCTCCTCCTTAACTATTTTCGTTTTTGGTTTCTGATATTTGCAAAAAAAAAGAACTTAATACATATATACATACCTCTTCGATACGAATCGGTCAGGTGTGTTTCTAAGTGTTACAAATCGAGTGATAAAATTACTTGAATTCTATTCTCTCGTAGTGCGTATAAAAAGTAAAATGTTATCTATCAATAAACAGCAGCAGTGAAGGTAGGAGATAGATGCGCTACTGAATATCTCTGTGAAAGGCTGCTGACACCAAAAAAAAATTCATTTGTTTGTATTGCCTGCTAAGTGATTGAAATATCAATGGTATTAACAAGACAACAATACCAATTACAACGACAAAGAAAATACGAACATGCTTGCTTGTTGCCCCCACACATCTATGCATAAATGTTGTTAAGTCGTGCTTTTATGAACAAAAAAAAAAAAAAGAAAAAAAAAAAAAACAAAAAACAAAAACGCTAAATATATGCCACCGCAATTTCAATAACAACAGCATAGCATGAATACCATTAAGCACATACTCTAAAAACGCAAGCACACTTATGTTTTTGTACGTTCGTACGTATACATATTCATTGTGATGATATATGTATGTAAGAGCAATATGACCAATTTCGTTTTTGGTAATATCTTTGAAATGTTTACCGTTAAATTTTACATGTATATATATATGGACGCTTGTAGACATGTATGCATGCACGGATGTAGGTAGTATATATGTATGTATCGTTATAGTGGAATCAAAAAATTTATTCACTTTCATATTGTTGTAATCGCGTAAAGTGGAGATTAGTAGCTTTGTATTGTTACAGCGAAAGGTGATAAAAAGAGCCAGAAGAATGGAATGAGCGAGGAGATAGAATATGAATGTGCATGTGCATGTGCATGTGCATGTGCATGGGCATGTGCATGTGCTGTGTATGTAATGTTACGATATTGTGTCGTCAGCGGTATCCCATTGTAACTTCATGAAATTTTTAACAAAATTCAAATTACCCTAATTGTCACCATCCGCGTGTAGAACAAAAATTTAGTTTGACTTTTGGCAAAATCTTTCTGGAAGAATATAAGTAAAGCTCCTCCTCTCCTACATAGTAACTTACACGGACTAAATAACAACCATCAATAGTAGTGTACGTACGTGTTTGTATGTTGGATGTTTTCATCATATGTTTGTATATTTTACTCTAGACATATATATATATATATATATATGCAGATGTGTAACATGACTAAAAAGTTCAAATCAAACATTATTGAATATAAATCTTAATATAAAAAACAATTATTTGAGCATTTTGTGTGATCCTTAAAATTCTTGTTCTTTGAACATAACCTCAAATTTAGGAAATAGTAGAAATAACCCAAAAAAAAAAAAAGCAGAAGAAAGAATGAATGTACCTCTTAAGAGGAGGTGCGCGTACAAATTTCTACTTTGTTGAGCTTTTAATAAATTTAATTACAGAATGAATGCTCTCGATAATCTGGTCTAAGTGATTTCCTTAAACAAATTTTTGTCAATTGCCCCACAATTATATAACATATACACTTGCCATTTAAATGCAAGTGTTGTATATGGACGTGTGGAGGATGTGTATATGTGTGGGTCGCATCAAAAATCCTCAAACGTAAATCGCACAACCTTTGATCAGTAATTAAAAACAACTCAAGCTGATAAAAATCACAAAAAGTCAAAGAGACATTTACATATAAACATACAAATAAAAAAATAACGTCAATAAAATGTCAATACAAAACCACACCAAACAGTTTTAATGTTAACAAGTAAGAAAAACTTTGAGACGAACTTTATACACCCGTCACGTAACCTAAATATAATATATGAAAAACTACTCCTTCCTGTAGGCGTGTCAATATTCTAAAATGCATTGTTTAGTTCTCTTCTTTCTCTTATAGCTTTAGAAACTAAGTTATATCTGATCGGAAAAAAAAAGATCACTATTTATTTTTTCATTTATTAGTCCATAAAAATTGAACGCAAGTCCAAACTCAATTAACAATATATATTTATATATATATACATATGTGTATTAACTTTCTTCATTTGATCATTGTTTGGATTTCTGATCATTGATTGATTATTTTTCAAAAATGTATTTACTTTTTATCGACTTTCACGGATACAAATAGTTTTGGACATTACAAATGCAATGATAAAATTTATACAATATCCTCACGGCATGCTATTGGTGTGGTCAAAGTAAAATCCATAAGCGAATATATAAGAGAGAAAGAAGAGAAGAGTGAGAAACAAATGATGGTAATAGAGAAGCGGTTAACTGAAATGAAATGGGATAAGAAGGAAGAGACACAGAAACGTGCAGCATAAAAACCTAATGGAAACTGACAGTTTACAATTAACTGGCTCATACACCCAAGGTTAATTTACATAAAAGCCAGGTCAGATTAAATATAGAATTTTTTTGTGGGCATTGTGTATCTGTAAAACTGACTGCATTAAAATATGTAAATAATGTACAACGTAAACAGAATAAATAAATTTTCTTAAAATCAATATATACCGATACATAGTACAGTACTCTAAATTGTATTCTAGAATTTCCTGTACACATACACCGAACCAGAAAAATTGGCGGGATTCATAAAAATCCTAAAACCAAAAGGTTAGAGGCAAAGGCGAGTAGAATAGATCTTTCAGTCAAAATAATAATAATAATAATAAATAATTGTATCGGACTTTTAAAATTGGTATTAGTAGTAGTAGTATTAGTATTAGTAGTAGTAGTAGAAGTAGTAGTAGTATTGGTATTAGTAGTAGTAGTATTAGTATTAGTAGTAGTAGTAGAAGTAGTAGTAGTATTGGTATTAGTAGTAGTAGTATTAGTATTAGTAGTAGTA
>KK351028.1:682062-693104 GCA_000671755.1 Glossina brevipalpis | reverse complement strand
ACTTCAGGACTTTATTTAACATTTCGAATTGGAAAATAATGGATTACCTTTTCCCCAATCTAATATATACTTTATAAGATCATTATATAATGGATCGTTATATATGAATGTGGGAAATAACTGGAAAAATGAAATAATTAATACTCTCTATTCAATCGTTGGTGGCGAGTGTGTTTAAAAATAATACAAAAAGTTTGAATATGGATTCTCTCACCTAACACACACGTATGAATTTTAGATTATTTTCTACTCATTCATTGTTATACTTGTTTGACTGCAATCAATGGTAGAATAAATTATAGTTACACTATGATTAGTTGATATGAGAGATTTCTGTAGACAATTGAACTCTATATATTTCTCAAATTCAGATAATTTTCTGTTTTCACGAATAAATTTCGTGCACAAAATTTTGTTATGAAGAAGAAGTATGTCTCTATCGCGTGTTCTCTGTACCCTGTGGCATATGATAAAAAAAAAAAAAAAAAAAAAAAAAAAAAAATTTGCTTTGTTCCCCTGAAAATTAGTTCTTACATTTTAGTTTAGTGTTATTAGATAATAAAATATAATAGGGATACTTGCCCTGGCACTATTTATTAATTTTACTCTTTAGAGGTATTTTGTTAAAACTCAGCAATTCAGTCAATTATTGATTGCATGTGGCATCCGAAATTTTATGGTAAATAATTTATTAAAATATTAATAGGAATTGATATATTAGTTTGGGGAAAAAGAAATCCATCCAATCTTATATGAACTTCAGGACTTTATTTAACATTTCGAATTGGAAAATAATGGATTTCTTTTTCCCCAAACTAATATTAATAAACTTATTAGATTTAAGAAAATATTGACCCTAAATTGTTGTAACTCCTTTAATTAGCTATTTATCATCTGTCTGCTTCTCAGATATATTAAATTGCATTTGAGAGTTATTGTGTGGCTGTGGCTGTTAGAACTTCATCTATATTCCAATTAAAGTTCTTGTTACAAGAATTGTAATATATGTATTTAAAAAGAATTGATTGATTATATTTTTAATTTATTTGTTTAAATAAATCTGTAGAATACTTTTTATTAAATTAAAAAAAAAAAAAAAAACAAGCAAGATAGATGTAACAACATTCTTCTTCAGGTAGTTCAGTACAGATTATATATTATAAGCTTCATTATTTTTAAATGGATTTTATGAGTTTATTTCCGCCATTTGCTGCTTCAAATTTAAAAACCAAAATGCAAAAAAAATATAAATTCAAGAACATTTTTTAATTCTATATCACCCACCACTCACTACAAATTTTATTTAATTTACTGAATGGGTGGGTTAGCTTTGTATCATTTTAATAATTTGTAAATGAATGAAGTCGTCGAAATTTATGTTAAACCCCCATATATAGTTCAGGAGAAAGTTAGGGGGAAGTCAAGTAGTAGGCAATCACGAAAATAAGGTAATAATTGCAAAGAAATTAAATAAAAATGATAATGAATTTAAAAAACGAACGATTATATTGCGGAGAAGTTCAGTTACACACACAAATTTGCTTATGTCTAGTCACCTATAAAGCGAATATAATTAATTTCAAGGATACAATTCGAAAGGGAAACGAATAGAAAGTTATATTTGTCCGTAAACGAATATTTGATAGTTATCGTCACATTTTTTCACTTAATTATTCAAATATTAATTTTGGTTAGTTTTAATAAATAAAACGAAACAATTTTTTCAAATCGACCGTAGGTTATATCGAGGGACAAATTTTTTATTTATATCCTATTTTAAATATGTGCTATGACTGAACTACTGATATAAGAAAATTCTTTGACCAAAAAGAACCGATGATGACAAGCCATTTAAATATAGATCGTTTAGATCGTTTCATGTAACCTTTCTACTGAAATTCCTGGCAATGTTTAATTTTAGCGAGAATGACAAGAAATAATTTGTGTGTGAAAAATGGCTGGAAACATGATCTCAGAATCATCTTCACTGCGGTTTTCAGGATTGAAACAGACGGTAGTACTGGTCCTTTTGTGTGAAGCTAAAGACCTTTTATTATTGCTTGCCGATCATCAGTAATCTAACATCATTTTTTTTTTTATATTGAATTGAAGAAAACTTAACCAATCTATTATAAAATAAAATAAGAAAACACCACAATCACAACATGAAAAGTTTCTACGATCCAATCTTGCGACAAGCGATAACAAATAGAAAAGAAATTGAATGGGAATATTCATGAGGAGAGGGTTTTTGGTAAAACTCTGGCTATTACTAAGTTACTTTGTTCTTCTTCCTTTTTTTTTTTTAAATAATGAACGGGATGGCAAAATGAACACCGTCTGACATTCATTGTTCTGTGCATTTTTTTTTTGTCTAGAAATGTGTCCGAACGAATCAATACAAATATATGTAAATGGTTTTAATTTTTCATAGATCACTACTTAAATTTATTTGAAACTTTCTTTCTAAACTTCTATTCGCAAGCCCGTTATTAGAGCCAAAGGTTATAAAAAAAATTTCATATATGAATGAAAAATATAATGAAGCAAACAACCACGCGCACGTCGTACATACATTTTCTTAAAACTGTGATTCAAGTATGATAAGCATGTTCCTTCTCAAATCAGAAAACTTTAATTCTGCATTAGATTATTAGCGAAGAGCAATTTTTACCATTGCTTTTAATTCAAAAGAAATTCAACGGACCATATCAACAATAATTTAAAGGAAATTTAATTAAAATTGTTTGTGTTTAAATTTGTCGATAAAATTATATATAAAAATATTTTCAACTTTTTTTTTTTTTATACCTCTTAGACAAATTGGCGACGTGTTTTGTTTGTAAAGCTGAAAACTGCCCGCGTACAAGACCACTTAAAAGAGGCCGCGGTCAACAGTATGGTATTTTGGATGAGACTATACCAACTGGGGCACGCGTATGCAATACGTGCCAATGCAAATCGGTACGAGCTCGCTGCCCTAATTGCCCATTACCCACGTGCCCCAATCCTAAGGATCGCGCTAAGAGATTGCGTAATATTCCAGCACGACTTTATGAATTGGTGGCGGAAGTACGAGATCCCATCATAAAGGAATTTCAGATTCCTTTGCAAGCAACACGTTGTTGTTCGGCCTGTTTAATGCGCATTCGTCGTAAATTGGATCCACACATTAATCTAACTGATGAAGAACGACGTACTGATGGTGACGAATCGGATGTAAGCACTTCTTCATGCGACGAACGCGATGTAAGCGGAAGCGATACTGCATCTGTTGAAAGCCCAGAAAATCGTCAACGTCATAATTCCCTAACAAAGGACATCGTACAAAAACCGTCACAAATGATTTCGGTTACACCGGTTGTGAGTTTAGTAAGTGCCACGCCTTCTCTGCCCGATACGACTACAAGTGCTGCAGGCAACAGCGCATCCAGTATTGCAATAATAAAGTCTGATGAACGTTTGTTACCACCACTGGGACATGCACCTAAAAAGCAAAAAACTTCAGAAGAATACGATTCCTCAGCCACAGAAACAGCTGATGAAGAAAACGAAAATTCCCCTGCCAATCGACATAGTCCTAAAGTAATACTGAATAGCAGCAATGCTAATGCTGTTGTAATAAATACTGGCAGTGGTTTAGGACCGCCGCCTGTCTCAACCAATGGACCAATATCGACACCAATTCAAAGTCAACGTCATGACGTAACTTCGGGAGATTTGCAAGACTTTTTGTATACAGTCATCGAACGGTCTCTCAAACAAAAAGGTCCACCTCCATCCAAAATGCCTTCACAATCGACAGCTATTGGTGCAAATAAACCCCTTCAACTGTCAGCGGATACAGGTAGAAACAATAGTGATGCAATCAGCAGTAGCAGCAGCAACAATTCCAGTAACAACAATGATGTGACAATAGTTCGGGAATACCGTAATGATGGGTCCATTAAGCAACAGCAACAAGCGCATGGTCAACCTTTATTAAGCGGTACTTCTAATACTAACAATTCTATGCAGAATATTAGCGTTCGACAATCTCAGCAACAGACGCAAACGCTAAGAACAAACGTTTCAGTACCGGGTGGACAACTTGAAAATTTAGCTACTCTCTCTGTAGTGAACTCATACGTACCAAGTCAGCATTTACCACCACCGTCACATAATATCATGCATCATCAGCAGCATGATATTAAAGCAACAATTACTCCTATGATAAAAAGTGGAAAAACGCCAACTCCGCCACATGTACCACCACCTGAAACAATTATTTATGCCAGCACTCAACATGCACGTAATAATGAGCCGGAGCCCCAGACCTTGGATTTGTCTATTAAAAAACCATCTCGCGATGGAAATTCTCCACATACCTCTTCTGCTGGGTCCTCGGTTAGTCTGTCTTCTTCAACAAGTAGTGAATCACGGCATCAACAAATCGCACCAAACTCGTCTGGAAAACATGTCGGTAACGCAGCAGCTATTTATCGTGGGTCTGAGTCTACTCAGCTAATTGGTGCCCCACCCAATCATACGTATCTCTATCACACCCACTCCACGAGTGTTGGAGTAGGTAAAGTACCACCTCCGGGTTCTCTTTATGTGTCGCAAGTACCTGTTCCTATGTCTATAACACAAACATCCAGTGGTTCCGCTGGTAACACCGCAAGTAGAGGTCAGTCAACTCAACCTCCACCCCCACAAGGACCGGCATCCCACTTGCAGCTAACTGCGCAACACAGTAAAAATATTAGTGGCGCCAACAAAATTCCTCCTAAGTTAAGTCCACAAATAATACACCCGCCGCCTCCACTATCGCACAATCAAGCACCTTCGCCTTCACAGCAGCAGCAACAGTTATTAGTTGGCCCAAAAGGTTCCATAACACACGGAACTCCAGTTAATAATGCTACTCAGCAAATAATTGTGCATTCTGCCCAGGCAGGTGCTACTCTCAGTCCTAAGTTTGACAACTTATTGCGCCAGACTCCACCTTCCGCTAATTCTATTAATAACGAAAGTAGCAAGGTGGGTTCAATAACGCAGGGAACGCCTATACACCTTCCTGCTCATCATATGGACAATAAAAGGGCTTATGAATACAGTTATAAATCTAGCCAACGTCAAAGCCCTGCTCAACAGCAACAACAGCCACCTCCTCCTCAAGCATCCCCACAAAATGCTTACGCAGTGGGGCCTTATTCGAGGGCGCCTTATGCAGTGGAACAACCCTCTCCAGTGCTAAGCACCCGACAAATTGTAATGCATGATTATATCACATCCCAGCAAATGCAAGGACAACAACAGCGTAGTATTCCACGCAGCGGTAGCGCCAACTCAGCAAATGCTGGTAATTCTGGAAAAGAATCGCCTTCTTCCAGGAATAGTGGGTCTGGCTTAGTTTACTACGACAAAGATAGGGGTCGGACGGAATATTCAAGCAGAGCTTCACCAGCGGATCATACAAATAGGTAAATAAATAACTACTTATTAAAATTGACATCGTAGGATGCAATCATGTGTTCACGAAAATTAAAAAATTTGTAAAATTTTTCAGTACACCTAGCCCACATCGCACACCACCACCTCCTCGTCAAGGCGTTATTCAACGGCACAATACAAGTGGCTCAAAACCTCCGTCACCGGCAGCGCCTCCACAAGGTCGGATGCACGTTGTAATGCCCCATAACTATCCCCCAGGTAGGTTCACTGCAAAATACAAAAAATTTTTGAAAAATATAATAATAAAATTCGAATCAACATTTCATTTATTTAGCTGGGCATGACGCGTTCAGTTCATTCGTTGACGTGGCGGTGCAGCAACCGCAGTTACCAGTGCCTTCGCAAAAAGATGAAAAATTATCGTCCACTTCAGCGACAGCACTGTCACCTTCAGCATCTGCGCAACAACAGCCTCTACCATCCCATCATGACGCCATTCGATACCAAATGAATCGGGATCATATGGCCGCCCTGCAATTACAGCATCATCATCAACAACATGCGGCTGCTGCAGCTGTGGCTGCTCAACAGCAGCAAGCTGTAGCTGCTGCACAACAGCATCAGTATAGGCAACATCATGCGGCTAGTGCGGTAGATATGCAACGACGTTTAGAGCAGGTAAAACGTGATCAACGCATGCATAATGTTGCGATGGAGAGAGATCGCGATTTGCACCAAAAACGTCAAGAGCGTGAGCGTATTGAAAGAATGCACGTTGAACGTTTGGATCGTGAACGGGAACAACGAGATCGAGAGAGAGAACAACGTGAGAGAAATCGCGAAAGACGTGAACAGGAACTGGCTGCGGAAGATCGCGAACGCGATGGGCGGCGAATGGAACGTATTTACGCTGGCAACGCAACAACAGCGGCTGCTGTAGCAGTCGCTACTGGAAATCAGCATTATATTCGAGGACCACCAACTGAAACGGGACCTCCTCCGCGATCTATTCCTGACAGAGAAAGAGATCTGTAAGTATAGTTAATAATATGTGACGATATACTATAACTAAATAATCACTCAATGTGATAAAAAGCCTCCTTCACTTTCAAATCTTTTTTTTTACCGTTTTCTCTTTTATCATATTTACGTTGTTTTTTACTATCGTGGCTATTCGCTCATGGGCCAATACACGTAATCTGCATTTTACTGTGTAACTGTACCTACGCATGTACCTGAATATGTGCAGATATCATAGAACTCACCCAGGCCAACCGCCCCCAGAGGGTACATTGTCCGCCCAGACTTTAATTGATGCCATTATCAAGCATCAAATTAGCCAAGGCAGCTCCGAACCTGGAGCGATAAGCATAAATAGAGAGTTAACACGAACATCATTCGTAAGTTTATAATTTAAAGTAATTTATGGCTTTACACTATGTCATATATTGCAGTATAACTCCCGTGATATTGGTCCTCCACGTCAGCATGCATCGAATGCTACACTCGCCAGTTTAGCCGAAAATAATGGTAAATCTTCCTCTCCTAATGTTATTAACATAGACTTGGATAACGACCGTGGTGTGGGCTCTTCATCAACGCCGACTGGAAGCCAACACGAACCGTCACCATCCCCAAATTCTCGTGGTGGGCGGGGCGGTAGTGGAAGTTCGTTGTCCACTAACTCTCAAGTAGCTTCATCTTCTCAGCAGCCACCTCAAATGCGTACCAAAAACATAACTTTTGGTGAATTGACAGATACAATAATAACAAATGATTATGGACCTAATCCAGTGCATTTAAGGGGACCTCTACCATCAAATTTCATACCCTACATGCAAGATCCTCAGAACATTGTAACGCCAGACCGTTGGAAATTTAATAGACGTGTGCAGAAAGAAGCGGAAGCAGCTGCTGCTAAAGGAAGTACAAATTCACAGCCAACATCTAGCTCCGGCAGTGCAGCAAATCCTTCAAGCATGGGAGGCCGGTCAAATACCCCTGGTGATGAACGAAATATTATTCGAATGCCTCAAGCTGTAAGCCCAAGAAAGTATATGCAAGATTTTATGATTCAGCAGGCAACAGCAGCCCACGATTATCATTATCAGCAGCATGGACCGACATCGGCAAACTCACACACCAGTTCAACGATGCGCTTAGCGGGTTCACCGTACGACAGTAACAGCACTGTACAATCTACTGCTGGTGTTGGCCCAACTGGATCTTCAGTAGTGCAAAACCATGCTTTCGATACCATGAAATATGTACAAAATCGCATCGTAGAAGTTATGCGCACTGAAGATGATCATAGAGCATCAAGTGGAGGTGCGAATGATGACCGTCATAATGATCACCGGAGTAAGGAACATGAACCATTAACCCGCAAAACACCTAATCAATACGAAGAAAGAGACAATGGTAGACGATCTTCTTCATCAGCTAATGATTCTGCACACAATCAAACGTCTATGACGACTTCGTATCAGCCGTCCCCCGTAACAACATTTGCGGCAACAACATACGCGTATCCTTACAGTGCTCTAAATGTACCGAGTTCGGTTGCTGGCCTTCAGGCACCGCAACAAATGAACCTAAATACAACTCATCAAATGCCGCCTACCTCAGTATCATCCTCCCAAAAGCAATTAAGCCATGTGCTTACGGGAGGGCCAGATAGCGGCGCCAACTCAACCGTGAGTACTACGTCTGGTTCCGGTGCCAATATTCAAACTAGTATGACAGCTTCTTCAACAACAGCTGAACCAAAACCTTTACTGTCGGCTCAATACGAAGCTTTAAGTGACGAAGATTAGTTGTGACTGAATGCGTCTGCGATCGCAACTCGATGTCGTGAACAATCAGGGCAGCAACAGCAGCAGCAGACGCAGTGGTATCAAACACAACAGCATGGACACTCCTCAATTGCCCCCTACCACTTTCAATACGAACAGCCCCTTTCAGAGGAAATACCCAACCTTAAACATCATCATTACCCACAACTATCAGTATTGCCTTCACTGCACGTTCCACAACGCTACAACGCTTGTAAATACACGACGGGCAATGAAAACTCGCGGAACCAGCCGCAGCAGCATTACAATAACGGTAATGTAAAAACCAACAATATCAACCTGAAGACTAACAATCCCTATTTTTAACCCAAAAAGATTGTTGGAACCGATCGTAGAAAGGGATGACAGATTATTTGATCTGAGTAATAAAATGTCTTAAATTTAGGTCAAAAGTGAAATAAATATATGCTCGCAAAAACAAAAAGAAAATGACAAATTGACGTTATAAGTAAGCATTTCGTACGAGAATGTAAACTAAAAAAAAACTTACAGAATTGAAAATAAAGAAAGTATATTCGTATGCGTTTCGCGATGGTCACATGTGTATAATACATGTTTTCAACTATTCGTGTCGTGCTTGCCAAATTTTCTCGCGCTCTCTTTATCTGCCATCTGTCTTTAATTATTAAAGATTAATTACTGCAAATTATACACCACTTATGATAATTTAAACTAAAATAAAAATATATAATTACATATTATAAAATTTATCATAAATACACATATAAATATATTTAAATATAAATATTTGTTAAAAGAAAATGAGATAATAACAAAGAAGAAGGAAAATTTACAATACCCCCTCCCTTCTCCCCCCCTCCCCCCTTCTCCTATAACACACGTATATATGCAAGCATATGTATATATGTATGTATGTATGTATGTACAAAGAAGTGTATTTTTGTTAAATTGTAATAAATACCATAATGATGAACGGGTTAAAAAGATCGAAAACGATTTTTTTTTTTATATCTACATCGTTACATACCGATCGTGTTGCTCTGAAAAAACCACCATAGTCAGTAAAATTAATTGGATAATAAGTTTCTTTTTGTTCTGCGTATAATTTGTTGACAGTTCTTTTCTAATTCATTACGTTCTGTAGAATACAGTTGCTTAAGTAGCTTAAACTGAATTGGACTTTTATAACATTTAACTTTAGGAGAAACATTTCAAATTCGACTTCTTTTAAACAAATTAAAATGTTTTTTTTTTTATTATTATTTTCAAGTACAGTCGTTTCTAAAACATACTGTCAAAATATTGGAGATTATTACATAGATATAATAAGGGGTCTAAATATTAAACACGAATGAGTATAGAAACGATTTGTTATTTGTGTTATGCAAGCATAACTAATAGTAAAGAAAAATATTGTGAAATTATAAATTAAAAAATCAACTGTTGGCTGTTTACAAGAAGAAATGCATATACATATATATATATATATACATATATATATATATATATATATATATATATATAATATAATATATATATATTTAATATATATATATATATATATATATTATATCAATGCAAATAAGTTTTACTTACCCAACTTTTTTGTTCGCTTAAAAACGAAATCATTTTCAAATTGCAAATTTTACTTTTTAGATATTTAGAAGGGAACGAATAATAAATAAAAGCCACATTACTCCCAATATTTTCCCATAATATGTAAAATATATTGAATTTATTAAATAGAAATATTTTTTTTATCATAATACAAAAAAAATATTTAAGCAAAACAAACGCTAAGACTTGCATTATATTTATATAAATACATTATATATAGCGCATACATATAAAAAATATGTAAAAATAAATAAGAACAATATTAATTAAATTATAACAGCTTTTCTCGGAAACTATCATCAAGAAAAGCTAATAAAATTAAAATAAGACAAATAAGAAAAAGAAAAAAAAGAAAAAAATGAATAAAAATTATTATAAAAAAAAAAAAGAAAAGATTTTTAAAACTGAAGAGAGAAAAGAAAACAAATACACCAGCAAATTAATATTTCCACACATACACAATAAAACAATAAATTTATTAGTTTCCGTTATTTAAAAAAAAATAATAATAAAATTATAAATAATATGAAAACTTAAGACATTTTGCGAAACACTATAGAGTTCTAAAAATATACTGTAAAAATTATAAATATATTCACAAATGTGTTGTTATATATATGTTCAGTATAATAACAGCAGCAAAATATTTAATAAAATGTTCATACACTTATACACACATACATTCATTCTCATCTATACACGGACACAGACGCAAATGCACGCACACACATAGAACAATCAACCAGGCAGACCAACAGACAGACAAACACCCCGTGCACACATAAATAATTTGAATTTTTTGAAAAATTTGCATAAAATTTTTTATCTTTATTTAACCAGAAGAAAAAAGTATATAAATATACAAAAACATAAAAAAAAGTAAAAAGCAAAAAGAAAAAAATTGTAAAAAAGAAAAAAAATTTGTAAGAAAGTTTAGTTAATGTTTTTTTCTTAAGTTTTAAGCCTAAATTAATGAAAAGCACGAGAAGAGAAGGCATATGAAAAATAATGAATTGTAAAAATAAACATTTCAGTTATTTAGTTTATAAAGAAACGTAAAATATACACATCTACATCTACATCTAGTAACTATATATATATATATTATATATATATATAATTATGTATGTATGTATGAATGTATGTATGTATGTATGTATGTATGTATGTATG
>KK351028.1:640049-682052 GCA_000671755.1 Glossina brevipalpis | reverse complement strand
ATGTATGTATGTATGTATGTATGTATGTATGTATGTATGTATGTATGTATGTATGTATGTATGTATGTATGTACGTGTATATATATATATATATATATATGTATGTATGTATGTATGTATGTATGTATATATGTATGTATACGTATATATTTATGAACATACAAAAAAAGAAGAAAAAATAAATAAAATGAATAGCTTAAAGAAATTTTGAAATTTTTCATACTTATAAACAACTTTTAATGACTAATTTTCGCATGTAACAAAGTAATATAAATAATTATAAAATAACGGTAATAATATAGAAACTTTTGTATTTATATTGAATAATGAACGCGCGCGATCAAGCAAAGTTGAGGAGTTTTTCATTTCTTTTGTTTTCATTATTCTTATTAATTTTATTTTATATCGACTGTAGTTAACTTTGTTTATTCAGTGTAAGTATATATAAGTAAGAGTAATAATTATTAATGCTATTATTTACATTATTTAGTATGTTAAGTTTTTGTTTACGTAGCAATTTGTCTAATAATTTCTGCTCGTTTCATTAGTATGTTCTAAACTTAAGTTCATTTTTTTATTACAAATAAAATTGTGTTGTTTTTCTTTTCAGATTTTCACCATAATAAAATTGAAAATAATAATTCATAAAAAAGTTTTTTTACTGTTATATACCCGAATATTTCATCAAGAATATTCTCCAAAAATTACTCATTTCTATAAAAGATCCTGCAACACAAATTATATGAAAACTATTACATGACATTTAATCAAATTTAACATATATAATAAATATAATAATAATATAATAATAATAATAATAATAATAATAATAATAATAATAATGATATTAATAGTAATAATAATAACGATAATAATAATAATGTTACTAACGATAATAATGGTACTAATGTAATAATGATATTAATGATAACAATGATAATAATCATGATAATGATAATAATGATAATGATAATAATAATAATGGTAATAATAATAATGGTAATAATAATAATAATAATAAGGAAATGATAATAATGATAATGATAATAATGATAATAATAATAATGGTAATAATGATAATGATAATAATAATAATAATAATAATGATAATGATAATAATAATAATAATAATAATGATAATGATAATAATGATGATAATAATAATGGTAATAATAACAATGACAATAATAATAATGACAATAGTAATAATGATAATAATAATTATAAAAATAATAACGATAATAATGATAATAATAATGATATTATAATAATAATAAAGATAATGATAATAGTAATAACGATAATAATGATAATAATGATGATAATAATAATGATGATGATAATAATGATAATAATAATAATGATCATAATAATGATAACAATGATAATTATAATGATAATAATAATGATAATAGTAATAATAATAAGGATAATAATGATAATAATGTTACTAACGATAATAATGGTACTAAAGTAATAATGATATTAATGATAACAATGATAATAATCATGATAATGATAATAATAATAATGATAATAATAATAATGGTAATAATAACAATGACAATAGTAATAATGACAATAGTAATAATGATAATAATAATTATAAAAATAATAACGATAATAATGATAATAATGATGATAATAATAATGATGATGATAATAATGATAACAATAATGATAATAATAATAATGATCATAATAATGATAACAATGATAATTATAATGATAATAATAATGACAATAGTAATAATAATAATGATAATGATAATGATGATGACAATAATAATGGTAATAATAACAATGGCAATAATAATAATGACAATAGTAATAATGATCATAATAATGATAATGATAATTATAATGATAATAATAATGATAATAGTAATAATAATAATGATAATAATGATAATAATGTTACTAACGATAATAATGGTACTAATGTAATAATGATATTAATGATAACAATGATAATAATCTTGATAATGATAATAATAATAATGGTAATAATAATAGTGATAATAATGCTACCAATAATAGTTATGGTAATAATGTTACTAATGACAATAATGGTAATAATAATAATAATAAGGAAATGATAATAATGATAATGATAATAATGATAATAATAATTATAAAAATAATAACGATAATAATGATAACTATAATAAAGATAATGATAATAGTAATAATGATGATAATAATAATGATGATAAAAATAATAACAATAATGATAATAATAATAAACATAATAATAACAATGATAATAATAATAATGTTAATAATAATAATGATAATAATAATGACAATAATAATAAAGATAATAATGATAATCATAATAAAGATAATGATAATAATAATGAGACTAATGATAATAATGATGATAATGATAATTATGATAATAATGTCACTAATGATAATAATGGTAATAATAATAATAATGATGGCAATAATAATAATAATGTTACTAATGATAATAATGATATAATGATAATAATGATAATAATAACGATAATAGCAATAATAATAATAATACTAATAATAATAACAATAGTGATAATAATGATAAGAATAATGATAGTGATAACGATAACAATAAGAATAGTAATAATGGTAATAATAATAATAATAATAATGATAATAATAATAATTATAATAATCATAATGGTAATTATAATAAAGATTATGATAATAGCAATGATAATGATAATAATAACGATAATAATGATAATAATAATAATGATAATAATAATAATAATGACAATAATAATAATGACAATAATAATAATGATAGTCATAATAATGATAATAATAATAATGATCATTATAATAAACATAATGATAATGATATCGATAATAATGATAATAATAATAATAATAATAATGATAGTAATTATAATAATGTTACTAGTGGTAATAATGGTAATAATAATAATAATGAAATAATGATAATAATGATAACTATGATAATTATAATGATAATATTAATAGTAATAATTATAATGATAACAATAATAGTAATGCTAACTATAATGATGATAATAACGTTAATGGTAACAATGATATTAATGTGCACTTTTAGCTTGAAAAGTGTTCTCAGACTATTTCCAAATCTACAGTAAGTAGTAAGTTTAGAACCAACGCTCAAGTGAGTTCTCTAGAAGAATGCTGCAATCCTTAAATTGTATTCCGATGGAATAGAGTTTGTTAAAACTTTAATTGTAATGAATGCAGAAAATCAGCAAGATCTCAGAGCACCCAGAGCGTTCACTAAGGTAGCAATCAGAGCAACAAGCAAGTCCACTAAGATACAGAGCAAGCGGAACAGCCAATAAGTCCACTAAAGTACAGAGAAATCAGAGCAGCCAATATGTTAGCATCAAAAATCCCCAAATTAACAATCAGCGTTTCAATTGAATGATTAATTTACTGTGACAAACTTGCTTAAAAAACTAGGGTTTATATATAAACATAACGATACCAAATAGTGCAAAGTTATTGCTCAGCATTTTATCGTGAGAATTAGAAACTGATTGCTCAGCATTCTTATGAGGTAAATATTTAGCGTGAGAATTGCGAAGTGAGTACTCAGCATTCTCTTGTAAATATTTGCCCGTGAGAACTTAAAAGATAAATAAGTAATAAGTGTCATAAAAATTAAGAGCTAAGCAACTGAGATGTGTGGATCAGCAGGTGTATGAAATTGAGTGAGGCATGTGTATGTGTATGTATGTGTGTGAACAAGTGATTGAATAGCGAGGTGTTGTTTTGCTATAAGGTAAATGATCAGCAGATTCTACAGTTTGTTCTTCATGGACAGAAAGTTACTTAAAATTACAGTGTGCAAAATGTCTTAAATACTACTAAAAAGAAAACCGAACATTCCACCCACCGCGATGTGTGTACTATCACATATTACAACTATTCTAATTGCTTTCGACTTCTGGGTATGATCCATCTACATCGTACCATGTTCTGGATGACTCGAATGGTGAAGTGTTCTTACGGTAGTATTTGATGTATAATGTGAGCATACTAGTAATCACAATACATAGTGTGACAATTGATGACCCACAGATGATATGAGGAGTTATTTCCTCCTAAGAAGCATATTCGTTGTCCTCGACTAAGTTCATGGCTTCATTAATATAGTTGTCAAAGGATTCTGATCATCGGGTTATTGATGTATTCAGAGATGGTATCGTACTTGGGCTGATTGTTGTGTTGATTAGAATTTCTCATATTTTTAGAAAGGCTTCGACGAAGACTTCCTTTTCTTGTTCTGGCATTAATACAAATTCCGGCGTGTGTACTGAGCATATTGAATTGATGCGGAAGATTCCAGCATTTTGCAGCGTCGCGTCATTACGTCGTCTCTGACACAACTAATGTTGGAGTGGATGCGACAAATAACCATGAGTTTTTGTTATACAACTCCTTCCAAATAGTCTGCGTAACGTTAACTACTTGGGTAGGGCACTGCCTGGCCTGACCATAGTGATATATTTCGTTAGTTATACAATTTTGTTGTCCCGCAAAATGACAACCTGTCTTGGCGTCAATGATCATTGTATTGTCAATCATTGTGTTGACGTTATCAATATCATATTGACTAAGCTCGTAAAATAATTGCAAGTCGAAGTTGGTGGCTAGTCGATTTGGCTTGATCTGAAGTACCGCATATAAGGTATTTTTTATTCTCTTCGGAACATCTGTCGGTTGTATTACTTCGAATTTGATGGTTTCAATTATTTGGAAGTAGCGTGAAAAGACTAATTCTTCAGCAGTGTGTAGGATGTCCATGCGATTCATGGGAACATGTGACATCTTTAGGTTGGGCGGCAAGATGCTTTCTGTATTATTGATTAAGGTTATCAGTTCTCTTGTAGTAAAACAGTTTATAAGCGATGCTTTAATGTATCTACTGTTAAACAATTCTGAATACCTTTTGACGATCAAGTTCACCAGGTTATGAGCACGCTGATAAGCATTCATAAATTGAGTACTAAATTTGTTATCATCAATTATATTGTATAATTTGATGAATTGGTCGTCGAAATTTGACATTTGGAGGCTTTTCTTTTCGTTGGCTACTTTCATTGTTTGCATCGCATCTAACAGCATTTTTCCGTGTTTCCGGTTTAATTTGATGAACTCTCTTCGGTTGTTGTCTACCTTATCAATGCAACGGGTTTTCCATTAAATTAAATGCATGTTATATATACCTTTTTAATGAAAAATAAATTTTCTCAGCAGAGCATGACAAGCAGTGTAACTAATCCAAATTTTCAATTTATAAAAAAAAATTGTTTAATTTAATGTAATAATACAACCAGTACACGTCGCAGGATTTTTTAAAAATGTTGATTTTTGTGTGTCTGGCAAGCAAAAAAAGGGCAATCTTTTATTAAAAAAAAGTCTTTAAATAACTTATCGGAAAAATGCTACGATATGCAATAGAGAATAGTATATTAAAGGCGATTGGTGGAGTTTACATGCTTGCCGAATTTATAGTCGACTTCAAAAAATTCATACCAAACCTTTAATTTTTTTGGCAGAGTCATTGAAAGCTTTCAAGTGTCTCATACATACTCAACGGCCACTACAGCCCTACGAATGAAGATACGCTAAGAAATTACTTCAGAAACGCTCTTAAATGAATGAAAATACTTTCTACATATATATTTTAGTGCATTAGTGTTAGAAGTGAACTGCTAAGACATTTGACTATAACCGACCAACAGAGATTCATTTGGCACAGGCAGTCTTCTCAGAGCGCTTGAGGAAAAGGCCGAAATTTTAAAGAAAAGACTTTTTACGGATAATGAATTTTTTTTCATATATTTCAGGAGATTCAAAGCGTCTATTAAAGGTATACAAAAAATATTTTTTTTTTTGGAAAAATTTACGTTGTTATTTATTGCCTTCTAATCATTTTTTATAAGATCTTCATTAGTGAGAATTTAATCTAAAATATTCTGAATTGTTTGACATAGTTGTTGGCAGCGTTGATATACAATTTTTTCAGTTAATAATCTAATAACGGCCTACATTTCGCGCAGAAGATATTTATTTTGATTATTTATCGGTTATCTTCAGCGAAAGGGATATGAAATTTTGCATTTTATGATCAAAAATATAACTCATCCCTCTCTCCCTATTTCTTCTCTTTCTACATAACGAAAATGTATAAAGAATCCATTTAAGCATAAACGTAGACGTTTGCTGTTGAAATCTTACCTTTTCGTGCTTTTTACGAAACAATATATGAAGTATTAAAACGCCAGGCAATTTTAGTTATTTTTTAATTCAATGTATCCTTTAGGTATACTCTTACAAAAGCTTTAATTACCGAAGCCTTTTTATTACAATTCCGTATGTGTTTTAAATTTTATCTATTGGTTTTAGACCTAAAATATTAAAACATTCCCTTAGTATAGATGCAGTAGCTTCGCACAAGAAAATGCGACTACAGTTCACTTTGATTATTGCACCAGACTTGTCTTTCTCAATACAGTAGCAATTGTCGTAGAACTCTGAGAAAGTCGTACAAACTTCGTAACAATACTCGCATAATATGTGTAACAATAAATCCTTTGAGATCTTCATTAAAATATCTGGAAACTTCAATAAAGTTTTAGCTAATTTCCACTCTTTCTCATGTTCCAAACTAATTTCAACCGTATCGAGTAATCTATTGATTTCGGAAAAATCCTTGCCACTATTACGTGCAATAGAACAAATGCGAGTATAAGCATATAACAAATAAACGGCTGTATTGCCACGGTCTTCCAACATTTTATCAAAAGAGAACACATATTCATTGGTGCGATTATGACTCAAATCGGCATATTTAATGCAACCATAAGCCACGGATTCCTGAGCAGATTTTAGTTCTTCTGGGGTCAAAATTTTATCGCGTTCTTTTTCGATCAGTTTGTCCAAAGATCGCTTTAACCCTTCATCAAGTAAATCGGTTAATTTTACCGTATCACCGGACCTGGTTTTGAACTTTTTACCATCCTCTCCCAAAACAACACCAAACTGTACATGATCAACCCGATGACAACAGGAATCCAAAATGCCGCATCTCTTTGCAGCCGAAAAAACGTTCTTCAAATGTGTATGCTGACCAGCGTCTACAACATAAATAATCCATTCAGCTTTTTCTTCCTCCAATCGATATCGTATAGCTGCCATATCTGAAGTATCATAAGTAAAACCACCATCAGACTTTACAATAGTCAGAGGTATTCCAACTTTTTCATCAGTTGGCCACATTATCTTCCGACCTTCATCTAACTCTAGGAAATTTTTCTCTTCTAAAAATTTTACAATCTCAATCATACGAGACTGATAGAATGACTCTCCCTTCTCAGAAAGTGTTACATCCAAACGTTCGTAAATTCTTTGGAATTCTTTTCGAGACACATCACAAATCAATTTCCAAGCCTTAATAGAGTTCATTTCACCACTCTGTAATTCAACAACTCGATTATACGCGCGCTTTTTAAATTCTTCGTCTTCGTCGAATCTAAAAAAGTTTTCATAATCGTTCCCATGGAAGAATTTCTAAACGTTATCCCAATAAACCTACCGTTTCTTTGATTCTTTGTAGAAAGCCTGTAAATCACCAATGGGTGGACTCTCGTTTAAAAAATTGGGAAATCGTTCCTCCAGATGAGCAATTAACATACCGAACTGAGTCCCCCAGTCTCCTAAATGATTAACCCGCAAAACATCATGGCCTAAGAATTCTAATAGACGTGAAATTGATTCACCAATTATGGTAGAACGTAAATGTCCTACGTGCATTTCCTTGGCAATGTTCGGCGAAGAAAAGTCTACTAAAATGCGTTGAGGTTTCACATAAGGCGGTTTAACACCCATACGTAACATATTGCTCAACGCATTAATGGCATAAGACCTAAAAGGAATTCAAAATTTTATATTAATCTCAAATGCTTACGTTTACTGTAATACTTTTTTAAGAAAACGTTTATGAAACCGGCTCCTGCAACTTCTAACTTATCGATCAATGAGCTCGATGTCGTATGTTTTACAATTTCTCGTGCGACATCGCGTGGAGATTTGTTAGAGCCCAAATCAGCTTTAAAAATTTTGGCTAATGACATAGCGCTATTACATTGATAATCACCGAACTTTGCAGCATTTGCGTTAACGGGCGTTATAATGGCTAAAGTACCAGCCAAAGAGGGGAAAGCTTTAGCAATAGCATTTGTAAACAAACAGATTAAATGATCACTTATGGAAATCATTTGATCTATTTCCGTGGGTATGAGAACAGAAGTTAACGAAGGCGAATAGCCATCTAAAGATTTAGAATTTGTCGTTGCCATTGTGCATTGTTCTTCAGCTTCCAAAGCCTGAAAATATAAAATTCTTTTAAACACATTTTCAACTCAATCACCGACTTTTACCCTTTCTAATATAGCTAAACGATGTTTAAGTTTCATATTTTCCAGTTGTAGTTTAGTCAGTTCTTCATCTTGCTCGTTTAGAATCTCATGTTGTTTGGTGCGTTCAACTTGCGCACGCAGCTCATTGATAATATGTTCCTTTAAATGAAATGATAAAAAAAAACTGTTGAATGCAACCAAATTATTAAATATGCCCTCACCAATTCATTTAAAGTATCTACTTCACGCTTTAAACTATTCATTTTCGTTCGCTCATTCAATGGAATTGTATTTTCAACTTTTAAACACTCTAGACCAATTAGTTGGCATAAATCTCTAATACAAACAATGGCGTGAAAAGCACACTACCTATGCTAGTTCTTATTTTAAAAAACAATCACGATGCATAGACAGCACAAAACAAATCTTTCAGAAAAAAGTTGCAGCTAATATATATACATATAATATGACTATCGATAAATTGTTGTTTATAAAAAAACCTTTATTTCTTAATGTACTTTAATAATATACATTATTGTGTATGCATATTATTCGTTTTTATAATGCATCTACATAGAAATATATATATATTTTTTAAAATTAATTTAAGGATATCAACCAAATCCACCTTAAAGCATATTCAAAAAAATATAATATTTTAATAAATTCCTCATTTGCTTTTTAATACCATAGTAGATAAGGGTTATTCGAATGGATGTTTATATTCAGATTTACATCAAGAAAGCATCCCTTTAGTATTGAACGCACGAACAGCACTTGAAACATATATTATGCATTTCTGGGTATTCCCAGACCTCTCTCCCGGATTGCTTCCGAAATAGACTCATGATAAACATCGGAATTGAAAGCAATTAAACGTGGCCTACGCGCAGGAGGGGCCTGTAAGCTAGGATCTGTACCAAAATCGTTGGCACTGTCCAATTCGCGACGTCTTCTTTGCAAACCGTGTTGTTGTATGGCTGCATCAATGGCATAATTTCGTAGACGTAAACCTTCTAAACGGCCAGCTTCATAGTGCCGATTAATGAAATTATCGCATTCGCATTCAAAAACAGCATTATGCTGCCATAATATTAATTGTTCATCGGTCATTTGGACTGCAAAAATGCGAACGCAATAAGAAAATTTTTTACGAATTTTATTTGAAGGGACTCCGGTGGTAAAAGTAACTCACAATTCGATTCTGGTAGCAAAGCAAACAAAAAATCCATACTCAATGCTTTCTCATAGGAAATACTAATGTTTAAAATTATTTTTTAGTATTTTCTGCATGGACGTTGACTTTTACATGGAATGAACTCATGTTTATTAGTTTTTATTTAATTATCACGAAATTTTTCCAAAATGCACTGACAAGGTGGTGTAGTTGTCGCAAATGGTTGCCGTCTATGGGAATAAAAGACGAATTGTGTAAATTTAAGGATTACGGTATAAGAATTATAAAATAAACAGCTGTGGAGTGTTCTGCGAATCAAATAGTTCGGGATTCTCTGCAACAGCGGATAACTAAATCGATTTAGTTCGTCGGATTGACTTTACAAATTTTTGCTTGAAGAGTAATTTCGGTATAAAACTCCATATTTCTTGTCAGATTAGATTCGAATACCAACTAAATCCATCAATGGAACATCTTCACATTAATTTCGAAAATTTGTCAGATTGCCTTTTCAAACCTTTATACTATTGTGCCTCTCCAGAAAAACCTTTTATTTTCTTAATAGCTACTGGCAAGTAGTAATTGTCTGAAGACTTTACTTTTATATAATTATTTTTTTTGGAATAAGATTAACTAACATACTGAAATCTTTCAATTTTGCGAGGCCTATATGTCTAGTGCATTAGTATTTTATGTTTATTTTATTTAGTATAAGTGAGGTAAATTTAATGAGGTAAATTAATATAGTAATTTTTTTCTTTGGTTTTATTTTATTAGAACACGATATTCGGTTACTAAATCGTGACGAAAAAATTCGCCTTCAATTCATCTTGCTGCCCACTTAACAAAAACATATGTTTACATCGATCATATGTTCTTCATAAAGTGACAAAAATTAGATGTGTAAAGTTTATTATTCTCAACTCCTTAGTTGTATTTTCCGAAACATTATATTACAAACAATAATCTTTACATAGTCGATTAATTTGAAAACACTGCAACAAACGATATGCATTAGTCTTTCTCTTCTATTTCAGAGCTAAAACTAGCTAATTCAAACAATCTAACTAGCACGTGCCAGAAGTAAACAATATACGCAATGAATACACGTGACTAACACAACACCAAACCATAAACTAAAAAGGTTGATAATTGTGTACTTATTTATCAATTCTCGCTATTGTGAGAGACGAGAATTGAAATTGTCATTCACATTCAACCGTAACTCTCGTCAGTTTTTGCATTGCGCATACACATCAAATGTGAAATGGGCTCTCTCATAGAAGCCGAATCCGGTGACAGTAAGTTGCCATTGCAGCGAACAACTTTGCATTAATACTAAGTGTTAATCAAAAAAGTTATCACAAAAATCTCTTTTTTGAGTTTGTGCTTGTAAGGAAAAACAACTGTAAAAGAAAAACGAAAAATTCTAAACATATTGTTCGTTTACCACAGCTTTAGAGATTGCAAATTAAAGATATAATGATATGAAATATCATTTAAAATACATAAATAAATTTATTTGATCTACTTTTGTTTGACAAGCCAGTTTAATGAACTTGTTTTTTTCGTTTTACCCCATAATATATTTACGTTTTGCAGCCTGTTGATTGCAACTTTGAGCCATTTCAAGACTCAACATAGTGTTGACTTGTACCTTCGAAGCTGGTCTGAAATCCCAACTCTTGATTGCTTAATGAATTTGTACAAATAAAAAAGTACATACTAATTTTTTATTTTTTGTTAATAAGGCGAGAAATTTTTAAAATATAAATAGCACTTCTTTTCTTTACCGACCATTTTCTTTGATGGCAATGTTTTAATTGTTTCGTTTGGATCAAATCTTTGAACCAGAAACTTTTGCATCTATTCAATATATTTGACTAACGCATACACTCAATTGCTATTGCCTAGTCTTTACATATACAAGTCGCTTAAAGACCAGGAGGGTGATTATGGAATTTTTTTTCGCTAATTTCGCTCTTTTGTAAGGCGAATATTGAAAATGAAATCTTTTGGTATTACAAAACATTTTCACCGCATCTATCATGCTATCATTTTGGTTTGCATTAATAAACCCATAAATAAGAGACTATTTGACATTCCTTTCTTATCTAAAAACATACTTCATGAAGCAGGGAGGTCATCATGTAACGTTTTTGATGTTGGTTATCAAATGATTTCGTTTTGAAACCGATATTATAGTATTATGTAAGATATTTTAACTTGTGATAATAGTCTTTTACACTCTCTTGTTACGTCAAATCCATCAATACCTAAGTAGGTAAGTATAAACCAATAAAAATTATCACCATAATCTCTTTCAAACTTGCACTTGTACAAAAAACAGGCGTGAAAGGGAACCACACATAAAACTAAAAATATTTTGTTTAACCTTTGCAATTAAAATTTGAACATTTTTTATGCATAATATGTTGTATAAAAGAAATAAAATATATTTATATGTAAAAAAGAAATAAATCTATTTAAGCAAATAGAAGTTTGCAAATTAAAATTTTGTAAAAATTTTTTCTCATTTTATTTTGCATGCTTTTTATATTTATAGAAAACAAACAAGCGTCCATTTATCTCTCTTTTTTTTTACGACTCTTTCATTATATTGGAAAATTTCTCGTACTCTTGTGGAAAGCTACCGATACTGTTACATAAAATGAAGTTCACTATTGCGAATTACTTTTCAGGAGGGTACTAGCAATTTTTAAAAGCAATACAAGCTACATTATGACCCTGCAGGCAAAATTAAATTAAAGCAAGAAACAGTGTTCAATTTTGTCCGATTCTTAGCGTTAGTTAGCGTCACAAAATTAAAGGAGTTTACGAATATTGTTTGCAAGCTTTCTACATGCTAACAGAAAATGGAATTCCTTCATTTTTTTGAAAATAGAAGCGTAAGTAAATCGTATTCAGGTAAGGCGAAAGGGTATTGGTTCAATTTTTCAAATGATCGCAGCTTACGGTAGAAAATGAGTTATCTAAAATTTTAAGAGAGTGGATTTGAATAGAGAGATATATGCGCAGCTGACGGTGGGTGTACGCTGAACTATTACAAATCTCAGTCGGAATACAATAAATACGCGGATATTCCTCAATAGCATTCATTCCATATTCCAGTAAACTATCGAAAAATTACAAGATGACCTTGTTGCTCCTTTTCTCGATATTCATTTTTGCACGGACGCGATACTGCCACCTACATGATTATAGCTGAGTCTTTAGATGTGGCATTGCCATGCATGTCAAATTCAACTTTCGTGAAGGCTGTGCCTTTCTCAACTCACGCAGCAACACGTTAGGTGGCCGCACTAGCATGTTCTGTTTGTTTTAGAACGCACATTGTACGAATGTTTAATTAAAACGAATGCTTAAAAAATTTCTTTTCCATATTTATTTAACTCAAAATGTTTTAATTTGTTGTTGTTTGTTATGTATATAGAATTATACAAGCACTTAAATTTTAATAAACATTAAACATATACATATTTTATATTATATCTCTATTTTGATAGGCATATGATTATTCATTATTTTTTTCATTGTTTCTCGTACACTACAGCTTTTTTTGTTTTTATGTTATGTTTCACTTTTTTCTGTTTTTCTGTTTTTTTTTTTTTTTTTTTTTTTTTTTTTTTTTTTTTTACTTTATTATGTAGTGCTATATATTTTTTTTAAAAATTATAAAATTTTTACAATAAATTTTCTCAATTTTATTTATGAACAATAATCAACATATAATTATGTTTTTTTTTTGGTTTTTATTTTTTCTTTTAAGAGATAAATTTTTATAAATTGAACACGTTTAAAGTATGATTTACTTTATTTTATTGGTTTATTATTCATAAATAAAAAATCTTAATTTAATTTTACAAATTAATTAAAGAAAAGAAAAACGGAAACACATATTCAGTCGTGATAAAGTGTTACAAACATAAATACGTTACGACGATATCTTTTTGTTCATTTTTTTTGAAGAGTATATAAGTGAGAGTGTAGATTGGTTTCATAAATTTAAAAATTAAAATAAAATTCTTTGAAATCGTATTTAAATACATTAATATGATCTACGTTTCTACGATGAGTGATCAAGCCAAAGGATTATGTATGTATTTCAAATTTCGTTAATTCCAATAGTCAAACAACATAACATACATGTGTTTAAACACTTTTAGTAATAGAAAACTTTTCTATAACTGAAGGTTATTTTTAAATAATTCCTAAATATTTTCGATTTCTCATTTGCACAAAACCAATTGCTATAATTAAATTTTTTTTAATTTTCTCTCATTTGACAGATATACAGTAACATTGTTGACGGACCCATGTGATGACACGCGTCATCATGTCATGAAGTTCTAACAAATAATTTGCGAGTTACAGTAATTTTAGTGACCATAGTTTAATAATGTTCAAAACAATGGATAAAAAAGAAATTCGTTTATTGATTAAACGTTATTTTTTGATGGGAAAAATACTGTTGAACCCAAACTGAAGCATGATAATAGCACTAGGGAAATCAACTATTATTGAATGATATGTTGCATTTGAATGCGGTCGTATAAACACTGATGACGCCGAACGTTTGGTCGTCCAAAATCGGCAGTTATTCCGAAAAAACAAAAAAGATGCACAAAATAGTTTTAGAAGAACGTAAAGTGAAGCTGTGTGAGATAGCTGACACATTAAACACATCACAAGGCAGTATATTTACGATTTTACACCGGAACAAAACCAACAATGTGTCTACGAGTCAGAGCTCTGTTTGGAGCTACGCAAGCGAGATAAAAAGTAACTCTTACTTCGGTATGTGACACAGCCGGTGAAAGTGGCACCAGGCGACTAAAAACTCAAAAGTCAACCATTAAGGTTATGTCATTCTTATGGTATTTTTTTCATCGACGATCTTAAGTAAAGTAAAATTATCAATAGCGAATGTTAACATGGAATTATTGGATCGATTAAGTGTAAGAAAACAATGGCTAAATGGAATGAATTACTCCTCGACTTGCTTCCCCACCCAACGTACCTTCTAGATCTGGCTTCTGCCAAATACTAGCTCTTTGTAGACAGCAAAAAATTGCTTCAGGGAAAGAAATTTAGTCCAAATGAAGAAGTGATTGTGAAACTGAGGGTAAAGATAAATCGCTCCACGAACAAGACATCGAAAAGTGAGTGTAGCGTCGGAATGAATATCTCATTTTTGAAGGAGAGTGTATTGACAAATAAAGTGGAATTTCAAAAAAAAAAAAAAAAATTGTTAATAATGGAAATGATTTTGCTCTGATACTTCGTTGACAAAAAGTCAAGTCAGATGTTTAATTTGTTTCTGATTGGTTGTCGAAAACATTATATTAGTTTTGCTATAATTGACGTTTGAAGAAAATGCGACTTAAATAATTTTTCCCAAGATAGCTACAACAATTTTAAAGACGACGAATATTCTCGTGCTTTATATTCTGTCATTATATCTGGATATTATTTTCTGACAACAAGAGAAAATTAGCAGGAATTTAAAAAAATTCAATTATTTTTTGATCATTTTTTTCGTAAACATTATACATACATAACGTTTCCGTTGTTATATTGTTAATATGCACTTCATAGAGAGAAGCTTGTTTCCAAGTTACTTGGACTTTCTTCTATTGTGAAGTTTACACGAAATTTATGTTAAATGAATGTTAGTCTTCGGTAGCATTGTCGGCGTTATCTTGAATATTTGATTTGGAATTTAACGAATATATTTATGAATATATAATTAGGCAGTTGGCAGGTGTTTACATATAAAAATTAAACTGATTCCCTAATTATCACACAATTACACTAATATTTTCATGATTGAAAAAGAAAATATTACATTAATTTCTTTTACGTTTGTTTGCTACATCCTCTTTCATAGAACAAGTATAAAAGATTTTGCAAAAATAATTTCAATATTTATTAAGTCTGTACTGGAATTGTATTTATTAGGCAAATTCAGAGATGTTAAGAAAATTTGGAAGGAAATAATTTAAAAAAAAAATTAAATTAAGTTCCGTATTTTTAAAAGAGTTTACTGTCTTAAAATCGCAAAAAATTTGCAAAAACCCCAAAGTTGTATTAAAAACTCAAGTATATAACCGATATAAATCAATAAAGGATGGTTGTAATCTAGTTAGGAAGCAATGTTGCGCTGAGCTTGACCATTAACGTCATTCAATAAGCAAAGAAGGCAAAAAATCAATTCAATGATGTTTGAAAATGATTATTTGAATCTAAAGGAGATAACTCAAAATGTTAACGTGTCTCAAGAATCTGAAAATAGTAATTTGGTTCATTGTTTTCGGCATGAAATATCTGCTTTATTTCTTATTCTGAATCATATATTTTCCAAAGAGGCTAAAGGACTTCTATCGACTACTGCATCGATCAGCACAATTCTTTTACAAAAACTGAAATGACGACTTCTTGGAAAGCGATTCGATACAGTGCGCGAAAGTTCAGAACTTGAGAAATTGCCTATAAAATGCACCTCAATGAATGAATTAAACTTTGGCTTATATGTATTGCTTGAAGCAAAATCTGTTTTCATTACTTAAAGAGAGAGAGAGAGAGAGAGAGAGAAAGAGAGTGGACAGATAAAATATTAAAATTTTCAAGTTCCTTGTAAAGTTAATGCGACTTTTTAAATTATTATGGATACGTTCACGGAAAAATTGTATTTTTTTTTTTTTTTTGACGGAAGCATATGAAAATTCGCAATTTTTCCCGATATATACAAATACTAAGTAAGTAACGTTTACTAGAAAAGTTGTATAATACACATATATTGTATGTATGCGGGTATTACGAGAACGCTTGTGAACTGATTATCCATATTTATAAACTTGTTCTATGAAATTAAGCTAGAAATACAAGAGCTTCACTTCAATTATCCGGTGACTTTGAAAAATCCAAAAACTGAATTAAAAGACGGATGTACATATGCAAATGTGAATATAGCTACAACGTAGCCCAATCCAATGCTAAACAAATCTAGAATCTCTAACGATTATTTCTGGATGTTACAAACGGCATTTCAAAATAAGTGTATTCAAATCGTTCGTACTGAATAAAAAAAATGTAATTTTGCCAACGACACACCTGCATAAAACTTAAAAAGATTGTAAACCATTTCATTTTTTTTTTTTTGCAGATGCTGTCGATGATAATGATTTATTAGCGAGTGCTTGAATGAATTAATTGGCCATTGCTTTAAGTCGATCTGCTGCTGAAATAATTTTGTGGCCTGTTAAATTATATTTATGTATAATAAAAAAAATATGTAAGTGTGAGGTGTAGAATAACGAGTATATATATTTATATACTTATTACACTATATTAACGCTTAATACACTTTATATATATATATGTGCGCGTATGTTTTAAATTAATAAGTATAATTATCTTTGATTTTGGTTGGATTTAAATTCCAAGACTGCAATTGAAAAAAAAGAAAAAAAGTAAAAAAAAACGAGTAATTGATGAAACACATAAATTAGTTGTAATATTAATTTCCTTTGTATATACATTTTAGCAAATTAATCCAATAAATGAATAAACATATAGAACACAATGCATGTAAATAGAAAAAATGAAGAAGCAGAAAAACAAGTGGTTTTCCTTATTAATGAAAAAAGACTTGCTACAAAATGTTCTCATTTTTTTTTTTTTATTTTTTTTTTTTTTTTTTTCAAGAATAATTTGTTATATAAAAAAGCTGTTGTAAACAAGAAGGGAAATTTGTATAAAGCTTACATGCGTGAGCCTTTCTGTTGTAACACCTTTGCTCTATCATTTAATTCGAGTTCACGTCCGGTTGAAGTGCCACATTCTTTAGAGACGACGCAAAGAAATTCACTGTTATCGAAAGAATAGTTTGAATGATATTGTGTGCCTACGCTAATTAATTGTTCGAATCTCCATCCATCTGATAGCGTTGAGATCATCTATAAAAGCAAAACAACAACAACAAAAAATGACAGTTAATACTATTTTAATAGATATTTCTTAATAAATTATTTTTAATATTACCTGAGTTAATTCTTGTTCACGACATTGTAGTACTCGATAAACACGTTTCTTATCTGTTTGAGGTCTCTGCAAAAGGGATCGTTATTATTCTCCTCATGAGTAACATTTTAGATGAAGTGTGACGGATAGTAAGGCAGATTTATATTGGGTAGTTTAAAACGTCGTTAAGGTTTTGTTTAAAAGAGATAACGGTATTTTTATACTATAACTATACAGATTGCTTGGAAGCCACTATAAAGATATAATCATTAAAGAGATTGTTCAACTAAAATTTGTTTTTAATAACTCGATTCACGATGAGAGAAATGTCAATTTCTTTCAATTTAGTCTAGGAATACGCAACGAGACCAGAACGAAGATGCCGGTTTTCTTTTTTTCTTACAAAAGACATATGTGCGATTAGTTTAATATTGTTGACTATTCAAATAAACTATTAGCCTGAATCAACTTTGGAAGGAGTAAAATATAGTCCGAATGAGTGTCACGTACCAAACTAAAGAATAAGAAATCACCGCTAAACTTTCGTTAGCGAGTTGGAAGCATGAGCAATAACATAAAACTGTTCATTTCTGTATTCACTACATAATTTTCATTTAAATTCTTTTTGATCGATGGGTTTTTCGCCTTCTTATAAAAAGACAGTTAAAATTAAAATAAGTAACACGGCGTGAGTTGATTGCCTGAAAATGAAAAATTTCTTTTTTCGTAAGGAATAAGTATCTTTAGTAAGCAATAGATATATTCCCTTGACTAAAGCACTTTAGATATTTGTCATGAAATTATGAAAAATGTTCTACGATTACGAAATTCGCATTATTAACCGCCACATGTCCACTTATCAGCCTAGTTTTGCTTACTTGATCTCTTAGGTTAATGCACTCTTTGAGCAGTGTTATTAATTGTGTAACATTATAGAATTCAGCTTCTTCTAGTACGCCTTCTTCAGATACACCGTCCAGCACTAATTTTCCATGCCGTAAATAGTTTAAAACGGGCGCAAAATACTTAGGATCACGGTCTATTAAATAAGCACCAGTTTCATCCTAAATGTAATAAAAAATACAAGTAAAAAATAAGAAATATTTCTATCAAATCTTTTTCAGAAGAACATGCACTCACGCACGCGTCATTCAAAGAAATATTTCCTTACACAAGTTAAACAAACAAGAATATTACGTTCGACTACAATTACATTTTTTTTTCCACGCAACATCTTAATCTTTAAAAATTTAAAAAAAAAAAAACCTTGAGGATCAAGTAACTTGAGTCTCTTTCAGTGTCTCTTCGCAATTGGCAATAGTAAGCTTAATTAGAATCAAGTCCCAGTATCTTCAAGTTTCCAATAGAGTATGAGAAATTTCTAAATCCAACGAGAGAGTCGTAAAAATTGAGAGATGGATTGACGTTTGTTCGTTTTGTATAAACATATAAACATATATGGTAAAAAATATAAAAAACATGCAAAATGAAATAAAAATATTTTACAAAATTTAAATTTGAAAGTTTTTATTTTCTTAAATAAATTTCTTCAATATTTTTTTTTCTCGAACGTTCAAGAAGAAAGTCACGTCACCAATAAATCAAAAATAATTAAGATACTGGAGATATAACCCTAATACTAAAGGCTTCCTCCATCATACAAAGAAACAAAGAAACAAAAAAAAAAAAAAAAAAAAAAAAAAAAAAATTTTATATATAAATATATTTTATTTCTTATATATAAATATATATAAACATATTATGCAAAATAAAATGCACAAATTCTAATTGCAAAGGTTGAACAATATATTAGTTTGGGGAAAAGGTAATCCATTATTTTCCAATTCGAAATGTTAAATAAAGTCCTGAAGTTCATATAAGATTGGATGGATTACCTTTTTCCCAACCTAATATTATTTTCCATTATTTTCCAATTCGAAATGTTAAATAAAGTCCTGAAGTTCATATAAGATTGGATGGATTTCTTTTTCCCCAAACTAATATTTAGCTTTGTGGTTTCCCTTTCACAGCTGTTTTTTGTTACAAACTTAGGTGTCTCTTATTCTCTCTCTTATTGCTTGAAAAGAGATGCTGAAAAAGTTACATGATAGGGTGGGTCATCATGTACCTTAATTTCTTTACTATATAATTTTAGGCGAGTTATATAATTTGGGGGAGTGTAGCAGGATTAAAAAAATCTAAAGAGCGGAGATGTTCTCGGTTTATGTTGCATTAAATACTTGTCATTTAGTCTTTTTTTTTTAATATCGATGTTTTTACTAAATTTGAAGTCGATAGTTTAATTTTTATGATTAAGAGGATGTCTGCCCTAGAATATACTTGGATGAGTAGGCCTAGATCGATACAGAATTTGATACTGACCAAGACCCGTAGGACCTCTGAAGCTTCTTTCTAAGTATTGCAAACGTTTTAATAAAACCTCATTCTTCACCAATGGATATGTATGTTCTTAATTATGTAGATATTGTGTGTGATATTATATAGAATAATACATTCGCTGGTATGTTGTTTATTTTAAATCTATTCATAGGATAATGAGCATATTTGACATGTCAATTCATTTGTACAATGCACAAAAAAGTATTTTACTTCATTAAGTAAACCAACGACATTTATGGAGGGAGAATAGTAAATTTTTTGATTTAATTTATTTTCGTTTGATAAGAGGAATCTGCCAATCGATATTTCCATTTCTTTCTGATTATGCTACAACAACGTGGCGGACTATCTTTTAGAAGTATTTCAATATTATATATGAATATCTACCGGTATAAATAGGTTAAATTGTGATTATGAAGGGGTTTAGCATTCAATATAGCAGGTGTGCAAGTATGAAAGAATTTCACACACATGAAATACAGATGAATGATGAAAAGTGGTTTATTCAGAGTATACTTCAGCACTAGTTACACTTTTCTTTTCATTTGTCAGATATTTTGTGAACAACAAAAATCTTTAAGGATGTGTAATTATATTTAAATACAACTAGCAAAGTCCCAAACCAAACTTGTTAACATAGGCCTGTTAAGCGTATAACGGAATGCTGTTAAATAAAGTCGGAAGGATTTATATCAAATATATTAAAGTAGCACTATTTTGGAACTTTTTTGAACGAATATGATAAACAAAGCATACATTCTTGTTAATTGGGTAAAATTATATATAAAAAAGTTTTTCTGCTAAGTCAAATATGATATTCAATAAGCGGAAGTTTAATTGTGCATTGTGGCCAAACTAAGTGCTGCGAAAAAGCGAAATTAGTATTGCGTGATTCCTTGATGAATACCTTTTCAAGCTGTTTTCGGAAAATTTTCTATCAAGCTTTGAAAATTGCTCTGTATAGGTCAAAACAAGAGCAAGGTTTGGGAGGCCACTGTGGCCAAACCAACATTGCGAAAAAACGGAACTAGTACTGGGTGATTTCTTGATGAATACTCTTTCTAACGATGTATAGCTTATATCAAGTTGGTTTCGGAAAAATTTTGTATTGGACTTTAAAAATTTCTCTACTTAGCATAATATTGATTTGATCAAACATTGCTCTTAATTTGCCCTATATAGAGCAGTTTTCAAAATCCAATAAACCAACTTGATATAAGCTATACATCGTTAGAAAGAGTATTCTCCAAGGATTCAAGCAAAACATATTTCGTTTTTTCGCAGTACTTGGCCTCCCAAACATTCAATTTAAATTCGACGTTGTGTTTAAATACAAAACCATATTTATATTTAAATTGAACAGAGATTTTACGAACATTACTCTACTATGAGTAGGAATGTATATTATGCTAAGTAGAGAAATTTTCAAAGCTTAATAAAAAATTTTGTCGAAAGCAACTTCACATAAGTTATACATCTTTGGAAAGTGTATTCATCAAGGAATCGCCCAGTACTAGTTTCGCTTTTTCGCAGCATTTGGTTTGGCCATAATGGACAATTAAACTTCCGCTTTTTGAATGTCATATTTGACATAACAGAAAAACTTTTTTATATCAAATTTTACCCAATTAACAAAAATTGATGTTTTGTTTATCATATTCGTTCAAAAAAATTTCAAGATAGTGCTATTTTAACTATATTTGATATAAATCCTTCCAAGACTTTCGTTAACAGGCCTCTGTTAACAGGTTTGGTTTGTGACTTTGCTATTTATATTTAAACACAACTTCACACCCTTGTTTTTATCGAGATTTATTTTATCAAATATATGATATTAGTAACAATATTATTAAGTCTATTATCAATTAACAGAAAACCTCTGATCTTAATTTTTTGACGTATGGTACGCACAAACCATCAAATACACCAAAACAAGCCAAATTTTATAAATTGTTGCACTTGGGTTTTATATTTCATGGTCGGTTTACGAATTCTCAAAAATTTATTAAAAAGTAGATGTCGAAGGGGTTTTTCACAGCGTTTGGAATCACAAAGATTCTTATATATATTTATCAAAGCATCCGACATTTTTTAATAAGAGAATATTTGCCCTTGACATTAATTCTATAACTGATTCACTTCAACGCATCATAAATATATGTTCATTATAAGTATTTTTGTTTTCATTTAGAAGATATTTCCGTATAGATTCCCGTTATGCATAGCAAAGTAAGCGACATTTTGCAATTTGGACGCACTAGGTCCCCAAATCCATTCCATAGCATTCTTAGGTATATAAAATTCTCTCAAATATAGTTAGCTATTATACATAAGAGAGTTTTGTTTTGTTAGTAAATAAACGTTTTTATAAAACCGAAATCAATTCATATTTAATGATCCCTACCACCACAGTCTGCAAGAAGTTTTCTTTTTGTGGGTCTCCCATTACTTTTTTATGAAGATATTAAAAATAGATAGATAACATCAATGTGGCCATACACTGTGTAGCTGGAGATACGAATTTGAATACATATATATAAATATATATAAAATAATGTAGGATAGCATGGTTAGTCTTTGTCCGTTCGATAAATGTCGATCAAGTTATCGATCAAGTATTTGCTAGAGATGCGGCCACACATCAAAGTATGATCTACTGAATTGGAAATTGAATCCGGGTATGCCGGCTTAATTGTCATGCTTTTTGCCTAGTAGGTTATGTGATAACGTTAGATATTCTATAACGGATGGCTGCCAAATAAAAAAAAGTGGAAACTATGCGAACCGTGATAGGCACTAAGCATTTAATTCAAAGTTCATGTAAAACAGATGTGTAAGGATAATATCGCCATCAATAGTTTAGGACTTACGTCCAGAACGGATAAAAGCTTTGGTGGAAAATTATTAAATTTTATTTGATTTTTGCAAGAGTGAAGATTTCCACAAAAAATAAAGAGAAACGATTATTTCTACGCAAACTTTTGTGAAAACTCTAAAACATATTTTTAAGCGTTAATAGTGGTATAATAAATGGAGTATATCACATAATTAATTTAATGTCTATTATTACATTAATTAATATTAGTAGCAAATGATTCACTTTGATTTGAAAATGCATTAAATTGCTATTACTGACATTTGATTAGATTACTTGTAAAATTGTGCATTTAATTGACTCAATTAGTAATTACTGAAAATGTTTCGTTTAATATCCTTTTGATTTCATTACTGAATGGAAAATGCAATGAATTATGTGATTACTTACTCGATCTGAAATTAAATCACAGTCTTCTTGTATTAAACGTGATAAAAAGGAATTAGGATCACGAGAGAGTGTTGTTTTTGTTGTTAAAAAATATTGACCACCCACATTTAACTTGACCCACTGATCTGTGCCTTGTTTTTTCAGTACATTTGGACTTTTTCGAGTGTTGATATTTACTGTAGTCATTTTGTAGGTTCTCCCTGCTCTTGTTCTTTTGTATTGAAATGAAAAAAAAAACCGTAAAGGATCACAAAGCACACGAGATCTATTATTTATGAATAAATATTTATTAAATCATACACAAGCCACTTGTTTCTTCTATTTTCGCTATTCTTCTTCTTAAGGAGCCTTGCAAAAACTTTAACCTTTCGTCGAAAGAAAAATTTCTTTTAGTGGGTTCATCCATGCACATGCACAAACGTAATTTAAAGTGGACACAATTTCTCAATCGCCTTCCGGAGACTCGTTTTTAAATAATTTTTATTTGCTTATTTATTCTGAATGAGCTCCGTCACGTTAATTAAATCGTTTCCGTTTCTTATTAATTTTTTTCTGACTAATAATAAAAATGTTACAAAAAATGCTTTTTTCCATTTGCAATTTTCTAACTTCGCCTTTTGCCTCTATATACGTTTGAATATTTCGACACACCAAACGTTTCATTCCATTCGTTCCCCTTGAAAAATCGTAAAGAATAATTTTATTCATTTTCTTTTAAATATGCTATTAATTTAAAGGTAGTTTTACGAAAGAAATCTATTGTTTATTTTATTACTTAATGTTCAAAAGTAATAATTATAGTTTTTTGAGAAAACCATTAACCATTAAAAATGCAATTTTAGACGCGCACGCAAGCAAATGAGAATGTCGATATATTTTTACCAAAATCTCACTATGTGTTTAATGCCGCCCTGTGGTGCCAGTTCAGCATTGCAGTGTGCATTTATTTAAAAAAAATAAATAAAATTACGCGTCTCTCTAAGCCGAATGCAACTTTTCACTCTTTTTTGGTAAAAATTTCAGATATCTAGACTACAAATTTTAATAACATCCGAGATAAGATATTCGTTGGTTTTATTAAATTGTTAGTATTTTTGGGAAAAAAGCTACATATTTAATATAGAATTATTATTGTTGAATAATAGTAAATTTAGCTCAACCAAGTCCAAAGCCGGTATGCCGTAAGACTAACCAGCAGTGTTACAATAATTATTTTCAAACATAAATAAAGTCACGACCGATGCAAATCAGTTAATGGAACATACATAACGCCCATTAATCTGGTTTCTTTAACTGTGCCATCTTGCTTTTTGTCATACTAAAAGGAAAAAAATACCAGTGTTAAAAGAATATGATTAATATTTTGGTAAAAAGTCAGAAAGACCTGCATCATGTATTGTTCTCCTCCTTCGGGACCAACCGGTACAACCATACGTCCGCCCTTTGCCAATTGATCAAGTAATGGTTGAGGTGTTACAGCAGCAGCAGCACCTACATGTATAGCAGTATAAGGTGCGAATTCTGGATATCCTTTACGACCATCACCCTCTACCATGGAAATGCGTATAAAATTTACTACTTCTCGAAAAAAATGTTGCCTATTTACCAATAATGACTAAACCTCCCGATTTCAGCATCTCTGAATCATCTGAATCGAGATTTCGCTTACTAAGAGAGACTAGAGCTGGATTATGTTCTACGCCAACTACTTTTGTGTTATTATTTTCCCCTTGAGCTTGTATATAACGCCAGAAGCAAGCAGTTAGGTAGCCTGATCCCGAGCCCACATCCAAAACATGACTACCAGGTATCATACGGTCTCGCAAATATTCCATTGCAAACGCATGCTTTATGTGCATATATAATTTTAGAATTGTATGAAGGACAATTGCTCTTCTCTGCATAGATACCTACCATATGAGGTGCACTAATTGTTACACCATGACCAATACTTTGAGGTGCGTCCATGTATGGGTTTTGGGGGGCATAAAAGCGACGATCTGTGTTAGCCATAGCAATGGCGACTGCTTGAGTGCTTATAACTCCGTAATCTACAAAAATTATTTATACATAAATTAATGTACCTTGTTCCAAGAACGATATTTGATGGGAATTTCTTTACCTTTCAATTGGCGTATAAGATCAGCATTGTTGGCTCCTACAGAACGCCAAGCCATTTTCCTTCGCAATTCAGTTAATTTCTGTTCTTCTTCTTGCTTTATTTTTTCAAAAGATTATTGTAATAGTTAGGAAAAAATTTTTTTTCTTTTAAAGTAAATGATAATTTAACGAAAATAAAAACTGCAAAATTTTTCTGTGGACGGTCGAAATCAGCTGTTAACCTTGAAAGTTAAAAACGAATTTGAAAAGTGATTAAATATATGGGAAAATGGGGAGTGGGATAATATTAGTTAAGGGATGTTAGTAATTCACTTAACTGCTCCTCTTAATAAATAGAAGAAATAAAGAAGAAGAACATATGTGAAATATATTTTCTAGCCTGCCTGATTTGTTTTATTTTTTTTTTTTAAAAATTACTACCGGCTTTAGAAGAAAAACGCAATTCTAAAATTTTCAATACAATAGATGAAAAAACTTGAAGACTATGGAAGCAAAAGTTACTGTCCTAACACCTAATGGCAGGAGGCAGAATATTAAAGTCACACCCAATACCACATTATTGCAAATTTTGGAAGAGGCTTGCCAGAAACATGGTTTTGCCAGTGATGAATATTGCCTGAAACACCATAACAAAGAGGTTTCATTATCTCAGATGTTCCGGTTTAGTGGTTTGCCCAATAATTGTTTACTGGAGATGTCTCAGACCGATCGGAAACGTATAGCAGCAACTGTGGACATATGTATTCAATTAGAAGATGGTAATCGTCATCAAGCGCAATTTAAACCCGAAGATAATTTATGGCAAGTCGTCGCTCAATTAGGTGATGGTTACATACAGACTTACGAAAATCCTGTAGTGATTTATACGCGTCAAGAGATTATTGGTAAGCAGAAAATGTCTGAAACTACATTAAAATCTTTAGGTATTATTGAGGGCAGAGCCTTATTGCGTTTATTGAATAAGAAACCAGAAGAATTGAAAACGTAAGTAGAATCTGAATAAATGAATTGCAAAAATTTTACTTTTATAACAAATTACACATATATAATGCTCTATAGGCAAGCTAACGTGTATATTGCACCAGCTATAAAAACCACACCAAAAAAAAGTAGCGGATCAGAAAAAACAAAGAAAACCAATAGCAATGCAGGAGGTGGTGGGTTCTCTATTTCTAGGAATTTAATGCAAAACCTAAAAAAATCGAGTGATGAAAAAAATGTCGAGGTAGAACTAGAAGCAGGTTCTAATGAGAATCAAAAAGAAGAACCGGAAAAGCCAAAATATGATTGGAGCTCAGGTGTAGGGCGTTCCATGCAACCTTCACAAATTCAAATTGGTTCCAACAATAATGAGAGTGAGATGGAAGAGAAAAATGAACCTATTTATCACATTGTAAGAGTCTATGTTCACTATCAACCAAATTTTCAGGATTATTTCTGCTTCTTTTGATATACAGATTGGTGAACGTTGTGCTATAATTTACTCCTTGAATGAGATTCATACGCAAATAGAAGATTTGCCGGATTCTTTTTATGATTTAACTGTAAATGATTTGAAACTAGTCTTGCGCGATCTAAAAAATATTGCCGCCGGTAACGAAGATGCGCCGTTGCTAACTGAGAAATTGCGCGAGTTACGCGACAATCGAACGATGTTAAATAAAATTTCTCAATATAAAAATTGTGTGATACGTATTAAATTTCCGGATCGTTGTGTGCTTCAAGGCATGTTCAAGCCAATAGACAAAATTTCGGATGTTATAGAATTCGTTAGAAAATTTCTAAGGAAACCAGCAAAATCGTTTTATTTATGTGCGTATACATATTATAGCTTTTCGATTTCCATGATTTCTTTGAATGTAAATAATTTTTCAGTTACCATACCACCTAAAACCAAGTTAATATTAGAGAAAACACTATTAGAACTAGATTTTGTGCCTAACGCTTTGATACATTTTTCTTATGAAGATGAATCCGAAAACGTTGGCAATTGTATAAAATCTGAATTTCTGACAAAATTAACATCACCGGAAGGGGCGATATATGCCGCCAGTAAATTTAGGTAAATTTTTCATATTCAAAATTTAAAATTTTCGTAAAAAATTCATATATAAATTGTTTTTCTTAGACGTACCCAGCGGAAGCCTTCTGATACGGAAGCCAACAATAATAACGTTAGTAATGACGATACGCAAAAACCCGGACCTTCAACTGGAGCCATACCGAAACGTCCGCGTAATGATGAAGTAAAGAAAACTTGATTTGAATATATTTTCGCTTTTCAGTTGATTGAAATATTTTGCTTATTTTTTTGAATTAAATGGAAAGTCAAATAGAGTTCCTCTCTACTTTTTTATATTTATTTTCATTTTTATATGTGGGAATATCTGCGCTGAAAATATTTTTATTATATTCGTTTGCTAAACATTAAAAATCTTTTCACATGTATTTCTCATTCTAAAAATAAAAATTGCATAAACATAAGAGAAATATATATTTTTTCTCTATGGCTGGTGAGGCTCGTTTATTTGCCATGATTTTTACAAGCACCCATAGTATAGTATATGTTCATTAATATTTTGCCAGGGCAATGCATGGGCATATTTATTTATCAATGACTATAAACTATCCAAAGGTTAAAATTAATGCCAACTAAATAATGAAACACTAATTTTTTAAGGATCGCAGTTTATAACTAAGTATGTTATACGAAAACGTAACCTTTATCATATTCCCGAGAATTATTTTCATTTTACGATAGACAGAAGCCTGTTTCCCGACCAATTTTGCAAAAAACTATAGGTAACGATCTTATTATTATTATTACATTCAAATTGTTACCTGAACTCAAAGGATATTAAAACGTTACTTTGGAATCTTAAGTTTTTCTTATAGTGTCTCTTGATAGCACGGACATTTCCACGTATCTCCGTCATGTTACAGTATCTTGTGGTGTTCTATATCCTTTCAAATGATCTTAGAACCGTGTGTTCTGTATCCTTTAATTGACCAAAGTTTATCTCAAAATATCCATTTAAAGTATAATTTTTGATCAAAAAACGTATTCCTAATAGTGAGGTCTACTTTTGGTCCAGTGGCTTCGTTTATAAGTAGAATTATTATATGCAGCTGTCCAGCAAATCGAACTCGCTGTCAAATGCATTATAATGATTAAAATGGACCAGCTTGCCACTGAAGCACGCTTTTTTAGCAAAAAAGTTCAGATCCTAAAAATGAAGATACGACCCTTTCTATAGCGTAATAGTCATATATTTTTGTGGCTAGTTTTAAATATCGTATCTCTTAGACGTACTAAATGAAAAAGTAAGGCTCGATGATTGCGAACATCACATAAATTTTCAAGTTTGCCAATTTCAACTAAAAATATCACATGAGATAAAAAATCCTAAGAATATCAGCGAAATATTTATTATAAACCTCTTATTTACTCAAGACCATTTTCAGAATTGAGTTTTCAAAAAAACTCAAGCAATTTAAATTAAGATGATCCGCCCAACTAATTTCTCAATCACTCTGCAGAGAAAAGAATTTTGTTCTCGTCTTGCATAACTAGGAAAGGCTTTTTAGTTTTTCGATGACATAATGTAACAATTGTGCTACTCTCATGTTATTTTTTGTTTTACCAAGATATTTGACGAATGTTAGATGAATCCAGTGCCATTTAAAATCCTAGAAAATTCGGACTAAAATTTTTTCCTAGACATTCTATTTCTCATCGCTTTGGGACGATTGCAACTAATTCCAGTTAATCTTAGGATCATTGAATTCAAATATATGATAATGGAAGCTGATTATCACTTAGAAGATCCGGTACATATATACTATAAAATGTTTTATATGTAAATGTTTACCCAAAATATTCTTCCACTGTTTCGCTGAACTATCTTAGATATAAATTATTTTCTTCCCTTTCACTTTGGGTATTTTGTAAACAAGACGATAGATTTTTGGATTTCCAAAACATAATTCATCTGGATTATTTAATTCAGTCTATATTCACTGACTGCTTTCGAAAACGCAAATTAAAATCTTCGTTGTATTATCTTCGCGCGAAAGTACTTTTAGTACTAATTTAGATGGTAGTTTATAATAAGGAAATGGATGCGAAATTTATAAGGAATATTTTATGAATGCTAGTGTTTTCTAATCTTATTTAATGAGAAATCTTTGAACTTTTTATCCTATCTTATGTTTATTGAATTATGCTCTTCTTATATTCTTATCTTCATATCAGACGTATTCGATATTTTCAGTTTCCGGATGCTCATCAAACACGGAATGTGAACTAAAAAATGCAAACTTTCCCAAAGAAATTTGATCGGATGGAAGTTCATTCATGACAAATTTGTCTATTTCTACTTACTGAGTTGCCTTCGAAAGGTGCATGCTTCACCTTATATCTACTTCGCAAAAAACGTTGAATTCTACGGGCAGCCATTTCTCTCATCAAAAATTGTTCCTCATCGACCGGGCTATCTTTTGGTGTCTAGAAAAAAATTTAATCAGGAAAGGTAGTCTCCTTTTAAATAAAATTTTACCCCAGTCATTTCTGGTATTACCGATGAAGTTTTTTGCTTCTGCAATAATTTCCTAAGTGAATAACCCCGAAAAAAAGTCTACGAAACAGAAATCGCAAATAACACACGAGAAAATGTATAAAAGAAAAATATTGAAAAATCAATTGTGTAAATTACCTGAATTTTTGTGGCTGCACTGGCACGTTTGCGATTTTGTTCACGTTCTTGAAAATATTGATATAAAGCCTCTATACATTTAGTATCCTACAAAGGTACAATTTTTTTTAATGAGTTCCAAATTAAGTTACCAGTAAATTCTCAGTTAATGGATTAATTGTTTTAAGTTTACCTACTGTTATTGATTATAGAGAATAATGAGCTGGGAATTAAAGATAGTTCAGTGACAACTAATAACGGTTTGTTAACCAATTACCAGCTTTACAATAAAACGAACCGACTTCCAATTTCTGTAAAAACTTTTGCATAAAATTACCTTTTTTGCTTTCCGATATGTTTCCAAAAACTTCGCGTATGCTGCTGAAATAGCAGGCCGTGAGGTTCTTAATTCGCTATCCGAAAATTTACATTTATTTATCAAATCGTCTATGACATCATTTTCATTGAATTTTAAATACTCGTGTTCAATACCCGTCTCGCAACGTCGCTTATTCAAAAAGCCGCCAAAACACTTTTCCATGACTAAAGACAATTTTTCAGATTTCTGTTTGGGAATATGGCAGCAACCTAAGTTCGCTATGATTTCATCCATTGATTTAAGTATGCCATCAATAATGGCCGTGGCCGCTGTTAAGGAAGAAATAAACGAAATTTACAACTAAACAAGCAGTTTCATATAAAGAGATGTACTTCGTTCATTTTCACACTGAATAATTTTCGAATGCAAGAAATCTACTATAAATTGACACAGACAATCCGTATCTGGTTGACAACGAAGTACTTCGCGCGTAATATCCATAAGAACGTCTGAGAAGCCCTCAGGTACATTTATAACTTGGGAACGTACCTTCCCGCGTTGCAAAAGATAAATCATAATATATTTTAAAATCAGAAACCCCTTAAAAATGCTTCTTTTTTTTTTTCTTGGTTTGTCGAACTCGGGATGGAGGAAGCTTCTAACAAAAAAAAAATACAATTTCCTTTAAAATATTTTTGCTTTGAAAGCTTTCTCTATGCTACATATAAACAATCTTGCATGATCAGTGTTTTGAAATGATTTTTATTCGCAAATACAGTAGAAAAATTGTCTGAACGCTAATAAATATTTTATATCATGATCCTGATTTTATTAAGACAAGCAGATGCTAAAGCAGCAAATTGTCAGCTTTGTAGACGGCAAAGTTTTGTTCTTTCTTTTTCCAAGTATTCTATTCTATTACAATTATAGCCGCCATTCAGATCATAAATTTGTAGTATATTGCACAATCAGCAAATCTAGTGTTAGATCCTTTAAGAAATCTCAGCATTTTAACTTAATGTTTTGTTGATATTTTCGTCAACCTGACCATCGGTGAATAAAATTCTCTTTTCTAATTGGTAACGAATCGTCGTGAAGTTATTGAATTTATTAATTTTACTTCCAATGACTTTGAAAATGCTGAAAACGCAGGTTTATTCTTCTGGTCTTTTGACCAGTATTGGTTTGGAAATTCAATAAAACCATTGCAGCTACTTATGGCACTGACTGCAACAGCAATTGATTGTTTAGCAGTTTTTCCACGTGTAAAGCTGCCTTTGAAGTACCCATCTCTACCCAAAAACATAAACTTAAAGTTTTTAATTAAAAAAAAAAAAAAAAATTCCATTCAGTTTGAATGGCAGTATACTAAAATGGCGTTTTTTGTTTGAAAACTAATATTAATACAGTTTGATTCAATGGTTTTAATAAGAAACGAAACTAATGTGTTTATTTTACATTTGTTAGACGTATCATAACGTAAATATATTTTGCATAATTTTGAAAGAAACATTGTATATATATATATATATATATAAGGAAAAATAAATAAACCTTTTTTTTAAACCTCATTTTTGACTTACATTGAGCTTGTTAAAAGTAGAACGGTTAGCGGCTCTTTTAATAAGGAAGAATGATTTTCATTTTGTAGGGATTAGCCCATAGACTACAATTATTGCAATACTTTGGAATTTTTAAGTACCTTACAATGTTTCTTTCAAAATTATGCAAAATATATAATTATGTTATGATACGTCTAACAAATGGGCATAGAAGTTTATTGTAGAAGTCGAGTCTGCTTTAGTATTATGATGAGTAGACTTATGCTTAGAACAATCCAATAAAAAAAAAAAAAAAGTCCATATGATTTTAGTTGTATTAAATTTTTCTTGTCATAATTGCTATAATATTATTGGTATTATGAGAGTTTGAAGGAACGTTTTCTGGGGAAACCATATCTTTTTCACATTCACATCGTTAACTTTAAATGCAAATAAGAACATTTAATATCATTTCACAACATCGTATTTAAATTAAAAAAGTTAATCAATATTATATATTCAAAATTACTTCGGTCTCCCTTGTCATACAGAATCACAGCAGCATGGTAACGGTAATCTCTGCGAATACGAATTCATATGGGATTATTTTTGAAATTCCTTCACTAAAGTTTAATTAGTTCATGATTGAATAAAAATTATTTATTTATATAAAATAGAAAAGTACACTTTTATATATTATACTCGTATAATGTTAAATATTTCAAATTTCGATTTTACAAATTTTTTATTAAAAAATATATACATAGATATTTTCGTAAAGAACAAGTATTTCTAAAATTTAGAGGCACTTGTTGTTATTGTAATTTATATTGAAATTATCTTTCGCTTATTTTTATTTTGTAACAAAAAAAAAAACCAATAAATTAATTTTTTATAGTAAACGGAAGCGTAACAACACAAGAAAGAGAAAGAAAAGGATATAAACACTTTAGTGTAAAGTATGAAGAATTATTTTTAACAATAAGCATAAAAATAAAAATAACGACACACTTTACCACCATGAAACAATAATAAAATAAATTGAAAGCCAATTTGTAATATTTGTACAAATATAGAAAAAGAGAATACGGGCTTTAAATATACACAAGAATTGCTCGGATCTAATATATAAATATATATACGTATATATATATATGTGTGTATATATGTAATATCTTTAATCTTAATATTTTTATATAAAATAATCCGCTTTATATAAATAATAAATATGCATACAAATTGTTTAAAGAATACCTTCCCGAAATACTAAATAAATTTTAAAATTGCTATCAAATATTTTGTAAAGTATGCTAAACATAATAACTAATATTCAATTGTTGTGAGCTATAGCTGACATGTATACATACAAAACTTGCGTTTTTCTTTTCTTTTTTTTTTTTTTTTTGCAAAATATATCCCTGAGAATTTATAAGCAAATACCGTGACGCATTTGTTTTTTTTTTTTTTTTTTTTTTTTGTTACGTTTAGTCACTGGTGATCATAACCACGCTTTGTTCTTGAGCTATAGCGGCCAATTCTTTTAGCCACTCGTCTAATAGAACGGCACACAAGGCCAATTCTCTGGTACGCTCAGTGCCACCGCTAGCCGTAGCAATTCCACCAATGGTCGATGATAATGAATCCAAAGATGCCGGCTCTGAACTCTGTCCACCACCCGATCCTTGCCCAGCCAACAATATACTGTTTATGTTGCTTGTATTGGATGACATCAAAGTCGATCCATTGCGCGCATCCAAGGAAGACTGATTATGTACATGATGTTGGATTGATGATAAATTCGCTGTTACGTTTATTGCTGCTGCGTTGTTTATACTACTATTGCGTTCATTTGTGCGTTCGTTTTGTGCTATAGCTGAGGAAACTGATGTCGAAGGCAACGTCGTTAAACTGGTTTCACGTGTCGATGTAACGTTATTGTTTGCGTTAAGCGATTGTATTGTTTGTGGTATTTGAGGCGCATTGTTAGTTGTCGTTGAGTTACCAAAAGGTGACATTGATCCTATATTTGTTTAAGCAAAAAAAAAAATAGTTTTTATTGAAGTATTATTTTCTCAAAAGTATATTTATTAGAACACAATTTTATGAACACATACACACATTAGTTGGCCAAAGAGCACAGGAAATGAAAATTTATTAATAATAAAAAATATAAAGGATGTTTTAGATATTTTTGTTTTTTTTGCGAAAGTTCGCCTGGCCGACTGAATTAATTACGAAAAAAAAAAAAAAAAAAAAAAAAAAAAAAAAAAAATCAGATATCTAAGTTCTCAATCTGTTATCAGTTTTTTACTGAGCTTTAAGTGCCTACTGTAATGTATTAGTTTTGCTATTCTATTTGCAGTACCTAGACTTTACGTGTATCCTATATCACTGAAAGTACATATATATATATAGTTTCTTCATATGAGCACGGAAATTTCCTTTGCTGCTTTCAAGACTTTATCATTGTTGTTTTAATTTTTAATATTCAACTTAACAAAATCTGTTATATTACCAAGCAACCGTACATTTGGAAAGTTTGCTATCATTAGGCTCATTATTAAATGCTTTGTAAGAAAAAAATTTAGAATTTTTGCCTGCCGACATAGTGTACAGAAGCACAAAAAGAAAGAGAATAGTACAAGCACATCCGGAAAAGTTCGGCGATGACACGAGTTTATTGATTTTATGCGATATGATCAGATTGCGATGTCTCTATCAACTCAACAGTTCCGCTAGGTTGCTTCTCCTCTTTCTTTTGATATTAATTATATTTTGAATTAGTAAATAAACAGAAGATAACAAAATTGAAATTGACCAGAATTTTAAGATCGTGATAATTAGACTTAGCCTGGGATTGAAGGAGATGATTATTTGATATAGAACTGTCGAATTCGGGAATTGAACTGAACCAGCCGAATTTCAAACAGTATGTAGTAGGAATCTTTAATACTAATTCACATTTCACACATTTTAGTACATAATATTAAAAACCAATAGTACGCGCATGCTCATTTAAAAATTTTGAAAATTCTACCAAAACAGTTATAAAAACTTCGCATCAAACACGTCAATAATTTATGTAAAATTTATGAATAAAAGACAGAAAGATACGAAGAAATTGGGCATTTTCTAAGAAAAATCTTCCCCCCATTACGAAAAGCCTTTATTCACCGATAAGGTCAAGTTCATATATCCATAATAAGTTTTAAACACACGACAAAATGTCAATGTGAAGAAAAATCAACATAAAATTAAAACAATTAAGAAACTTACATTCGGTTGTGCTGAATTTTTTGTACCCACCACCTATGTCTTAAATAAACTTATAAAAATAAAAAAAATTCAAAACTCTATACTCTATAATATTATATTATGTGTCGTAGATTCGTGCAAATTTTTATTACGTATCTGATATAGATTTCGTGTAATTAGCAAACAGCCCAGAAAGTAGATGTGATGTTCACGTTGTACTGTAAGTGTGTGTCCTTTGATTAGGCCTATTTTTAATGCAAACCTGCCTGCAAGAGTTTTTAATATTTTTGTCACATTTGATCTCTCTATCTTAATTTTTGTGATTGGATATTACAAAGTAATCAAGCGAATAGAAGGACAGAAAAACGAACATGATTAGAGGAATTAAAAATTTAATATTGATCATCAATACATATGCTTGATGGGGTTGGTCTTTGAAGCTTTCTCCTGAATATTACGCACTTTCTAAGAAAAAAAGTAAAATTTCGATATTTTGTAAATTTGCGTGGGCATGGCCAATTTTTTCAAATTTTTTTATAGATACTATAGGATTATTCATAGAATCTTCTTGAATTTTTTTATGATTGCATCTACTATAGTTTATAATAAGTAACGAGCAAAAAACCCAGTTATTGTTTCCTTTTAAAAACAAAGATGTTCTTACTCTGGACATGTCGTTTGATTGATTTGGCTCATTTTCAATACCAACCTGCGTGTAAGAACACTTTTGCGGCGAGGAGACCACAGACTACAGATAGACAGACAGACAGACATGCTTAAATCAATTCTAAATCTGATGTTGATCATGAATATATATATACACAATATAGGATCCCTGAAGTTCCCTTATGAGTTTTGCAAACAAAATGTTCTTAACGGTGGATATAACAAAAAAAATAAATTTAACAAGAAAATTACATTCGTCTATGCCGACTCTTTTATACCTACTACCAGATCTATCCAGATACCATGCAAGAACTTCCATTGTTTCTGCCTAATTCAAAGTCGATATTTTCATTTTTACGGCCACGAGAATTTTCATTACACAGACTGACGAACAGACGGACAGACAGACATGCTTAAACCGATTCTAAATTTGATGCTGATCAAAAATATATATATTATTGTGTTTCAATGACAAAATGAAATATACCCCTAACCTTCGGTGGTGAGTATAAAAACATAGTAAATAAAGTAGAAAAAGGAATGAGGCTATTGGATTTTATGCTTACTGCAAGTGTGGGTGAATCAGTTCTCAAGACAAAACCATAGACAAGATGATTTTACCAAAACATTTAAAGAAATAATTTGAAGTAAACAAAGAGTTACATTCTCTATGGACATGAATCTTTGATAATGACATCCTCAATTACTTAATTGATTCCTATATTCACTTCTTAAGCTACTTTGGAAAGTATTTTTATTAAGAATGCTAAACTTATTATAAATTGTAAGTTTCCGTTTTTTACTTTACGCAAACTAATTACTTCTTTCCCGACAACTTTTTACATGAAAATAGAAAATATTTGCGCAAGTTGTTGGATCAATATTTGTTGTTATTATTTGTAAGTTGTCATGCTTAGCGCTTGTTAAGTAGGTGGGCGGACCGTACAATTACAGTTTTCTACAATAGGTTTATTGATTGTTCTAAAGGAGAGAAGATCAAATGGTCAGCCAGGCAGATTGGTGTATGACACATTGGCTCAGAGTCCTACATTTATCAAGAATATATATACTTTACGGAGGGAGTTTTCTGGTGATTATACATTTTTATATCTCTATCCTTCGATCGCTAATATGCACAAGAAAGAAGCTACTACATATTCGGTTTCGGCTTTGATTGTGCAAGGCGTGATTGCCAAGATGTATTACTACGTTCAAAATAACGTATACAGTTCATATAGTTCACATTTAATTCTATATTTAAAATGATTTGCAATTTGTAGACAATTCTACAGATTAAAATTAAATTTAAAGAAAGACAAAACAAAAACGAATATTAACAAGATATTTTTACAATGTTCTGATAACATCATCGCCTCTAAAACCTAATAAAAACGACATCTTTTTATATCCACCATTGAAATATGGAGCTATATTCGTTTTGTCGAAATAGTTACAACACCCAGAAGGAAGCTTCGGAATCGATCCATGCATATCCGCCTATGTCAAGCATCCTTCCGGCCACATAAACTCATATATCGACTGCGCATTTGCCAAAACAATTGGAAGTTTTTGGAAGTAACTTGGCATTGAAAACAAACGAAATCAGTCAAAGGTCATAGTAGAACATAAACTGAGAACACTTCACTACAATCGATATAACGATAACAACAATTTTCATGTATGTTCTATTGGGGGCAATCCTACAAAAGCTATACAAAACTGAGAAAAGTCACTCACGCTCATCTAATATTATGGAACATTGAAATTTAGTTTTTGGTTCTTACTTTTTCCTTTAGGTTAAAGGTATAAAAGATAATAAAATATAAATTTTCTTTTCTATATTTATTATAAAATTGTGCGGTAGTCGATATTTCTGCTTTCAATTTATGTTCTAGTATAGACGTACGCTTTGGTTGATTTGCCCCATTTTCAATGTTAATCTGCGTTCAAGAAATTCCAATGTTTTTATCAAATTTACAGCTGATACCTTCATTGTGACCAAGAGAGTTTTACCCACAGATATTACATAAACTGATAGAACGGGCCTATTTGGATTCAGAATTTGCTATTGATCAAAAATATATTTACTTTATGAGGTCACGGAAGCTTCCATCGGGTTCTTGCAAGCATTTCCTCAAATGGATATAATCTCAATCTTCGGTGATGGCAGAATGAATGATTTTCAAATTTTCACACTGACCTGAGTTATTTATAGATGTTTCTAAAATGCAACATAATGAGATAATTTACAAAAATTTTTAATACCTATAAGACATTCTTCGAAAATACTCTAGAGTCATTTGTCGAGCATGTACTTTCTAACCTTTCTAAAAATCATTAGACCTTACTAGGCTTCTGCTATATGTTGTCTAGTACTATGAAGTAGATGATTAGCAAATATAAAAAAATTTCTTTAAAAAAAATTTTAAATTGTTTATTTGTGTAAGAAGGATTCTCTCAAAATAGTTTTCATGACTCTTTAAGTGCTTTTTTCATAGTTTAATAACTACTGTGACAACAACCTTCATTTTTGTACAAATACTACAGAGTAGCTAGCTAGTAGTGCAATATACATTTTGCAGATGTTTCTGTCATTGTGCATGAGTAATGAATAAAAAACCCAACTTATTTTTCTCTATTTACGTTGTACTGTGGACGTGACTTTTGACCAATCTGGCCCATTTTTAATAGCAACCTGTGTACAAGAACTTTCATTTTTTCTGCCTAATTCAAAGTCGATATTTTCATTTTTGCCTCAGACATTACTCAGACAGACGGACAGACAGACATTCTTAAATCGATTCTAAATTCGATGCTGATCAAGGATACATATACTTTGTGGATTATATGAAGCTTCTTTCTGGGCGTTGCAAAACAAAATGAATATCCCCCCCCATCCATCCATCGGTGGTAGCTATAAAAATAATATTTAGATCTTTATAGGATAGGAATAATATATATATGTACATATATATACATATACGTATATGAACAGAAGCTACGTGAACAATTATTCCATAATCATGCAAAGCAAAATATTACAAAAGCGATAAGAGTAAAATTTACAAAAGGAAGATAGAAGATATACTCTTAGTAATAAAATATCGAAAAAAACAAATTTATTCCAAGTGAAATATTTACCGGTGAAGAATGCGTAAATTTGTGAGAAGCCAGATGAAGCTAAGAGATTTTTTTTTTTCCAAAAAGAAATAAAATAAAAAATGATAATAAAACATTTATTTTAAAAAACCATCGAAATTGATAAACAGATTGGATGTTTAAAAGAAATTTCATTGTAAGTACAGTTGTATATATATAAAAAAAAAAAGTATAAAATATGTCAACGAATTATATATGTGTAAACAAGTGTAAACTTCAAGTAAAGAAAAAAATTAAAAATTCATAAAATCCTGTAAACCCATACTGAATGTTTCTGTTAGACCGTAAACAATACCATTGAAACTAACGGAATTTTAATGAACTTACCGTTAGGCTTACGATTAAACATACTGGTAATCGATTTACTGATACTTTTACGTTTGTTGTCATTGCGTTTAAAAGGATCGTAAGATGATGAGGGTGTCACTTGTACGGGCGATGAAGCGGAAATGGGTGCATAGATAGATTGCGACGAAGATGAGTAAGACTTCAAGTTTTTGGCCATAGGGAGAGGTGAATTATCAGCGGCTTTACGAGCATTAATTAAGCGAAATTCTCGATCAATCAAATATGAACGGGCAACATCTATGACTTCCAAGGAATATTCCGAAACTGGTAACTCAGCATCTATCTGCTGTCTGAGAATACGTAAAACTTGATGAAACGATGGTGTATCTGATGTAATAACAATATCTGGCCTTAATAAAATCGAATGTATTAAAGGTAAGGGATACCAGGCCAGGCATGTTATTAACCCAGTTAAGTGTAAATTGACATAAAAAGTATTGCTGGTAAAAGTTTGCAATTTACCCCAAATGGCATTTAAAAAGGGACCTGGAATTAACAATAATGTTTAATTTTGCTTTACATTTAAGAGTCTGTAATTACCTAATGATACCGTCCCTTGAGCAAATAGATCTTCCGAAAAATCTAAATCGGTTAGTTGCAAATCATTGCGTTTCTTTGAAATTCGCCAATTGTCCATTCCTATAGAATTCTTATTACTGCCACAGCTTCCATCTAAATCTAGATCACCCAAATTGAAACTTAAACCAGTACATTGCGGTACGTCATCTGCTAGATCTTCATCTTCGGGCGGTCGCCATTTGAACGATTCATATCCACTTGATTCCCCTATAGATTGCAGGCTGTCCAATTGTTTTTTCTCGTCATACAACAGTTGCTGTTGGTTAGCTGATGCAGATGTTGCCATCTGCACTGCAGACTGTTCATTTAAACTACCACTTCCGAATTCATTAAGAAATTGTTTAACCATTTCTATAGTTTGTTTATTGGGTCTTGTAGATTTCATCGGCCATTTTTGGTAATTATACGAATTACACCATGCGGAACAGGCATTCAAACATTGTGTTATACGGAAATGAGCCTCAAATAAGTATGCATGATAATTAGCATATAAACTGTCACCGGTGTGTAAACCATAGTAATTCCAATTAGCGCCGATGGTTTTACTCATGGTAGAAGTAGGCGAAGGCATGGTAGGATGTGTATTATTTGCTGTGTCCCCCAAATGTTTATGTTTTGTTAATTCTCGAGCTCGTTTCATTACTTCCGGTGTTAAGTCCAAAAAAAATTCTGCAGCATTTGTATACGGATCGATTTTATTAATTTTATGACGATAAGATATCGGTACATGTTTGCCAGGTAATAGATATTTGAGAAGCATTTCCAACATCAGATCTTCACAATGCAGTCCCAAAAGTGTATCAAATAAAGCTATTGTTACCATACATAAATTAGGATCATTGGATGTTAAACGTTCAACAAGAACATCTAAAATGCGTTCTCCGTCAAATTTTTCACCATCCAGGAGGAATTTTATAAACAATTTTAGAAGTCCTGGTTCAGTAACGGATCGAACGATTAAATCCAAATAAGACATGGCAGAGATTTGCGAATCGACATTGGTCTGGAAATGTTTGCCTTTCAATGTCTGTGAAGATTATTTTTAAATAAATTGTTTCGATTCTTTTTTTTTCATAGTGGTGGTTACACATACAAACAAGTAAATATAAACAACTAAACATAGATATATTGCATAAATAGCCCAGGAAAGGAACAAAAGTAAAATAAGACATAAAGAGTAAGATTGCAATTAAGATAAAAATTATGTTTTTAATCGCGAGGCTGCCTCTTTTCGTAAACTCTTAAATTGAACCGAGTTTGATTTGCTTTTTATTTCGATGGAGAAACAAAGAAAAGAAATCTTTCCCATTTGAATGTATAAAAATCTAAAAATAATCGATATTCAGTCATTGTTAGCAGTAAAAAATGTAATATTAATTCCAAATCTATTTTTCATAGAGCTCAGTTCAAATTATCGATAAATATTTGAATATGGCAGATATACTTTATTAGTCTCAAGAAAATAAAAAACTTGAGAAAAAAATGAAGTGAAGGAATTTGTTGAGCATATGGTAAATTTATTAATAGAGTTCTTTTGTGCGCCGTTATATAAATCGGTTTACTCTATTTAAACCTTGTTGTACAGATAACAATACCGGACTACCTTGAGGGCGTCCAAAAACTGAAAATGTTTACATTTTTAGATGCCGCTTACTAATTGCGGTTAATTTCGCTAAGATCACAAATATGTCAAATGTATCAATGCTGGCTAATGAACTGTACTGATGAATTATATGTGGGAAATATGTTGCCAAAAAGAAGCACACCATATTCTCTGAATTCGGATTAAGAATCCATTCGTATCAAATTATCTCAACAATATTTATATCGCATTTAAAAGCAAAAAAAAGAAAAAGTTTACGAAATGATTTGTAACAGTATTATACTGAATGTCGACAAAACAAATCTTACAGGGGAGTAAGTACGGCTTTTAAATCTAAATCATCCGAAGAGATCTAAATCACCAAAGAAAGTTTAAAATAAATTTTGTTAATTGATTGCGTTTAAAGCTTTTGG
>KK351028.1:612043-639953 GCA_000671755.1 Glossina brevipalpis | reverse complement strand
TCGGCTGCGCTCGTCTGTCTTATGTCCCCCAAACAAAAAAAAACTTGAGAAAAACTAAATTTCTATACTATACCGTATTGAGTGGGCAGTGATGCCATACACGTAATAGTTTCTTTTGAGTATTTGTTGCAGTTTATAAGTAATAAGTAAGAAATCACAAAATGAAAAGATTTTATTGATGTAGCACTGCATGAGTGTCGTTCGACTAATGCGGACCATTTTTAATAAACCTACTCTTGCGCGTCCAATGTTTTTGTTAAATTTGAAGACGATATCTTAATTTTTGCATCTAGCATGTTTTTCAGAAAAATTATGCAAACGAGCAAACGAACATGCTTACAACGATCCAAAATGTTATGCTGATCAAGAATATATATAGTTTATGGGATCTCCGAATCTACTTTTCCGATGTTGCAAACAAAATGACAAAATGAATATACCCACATCCTTCGGTGGCGGGTAGAAAAATGCATTGAAATTAAGTGGGGACGTACTGTCAAGTTTTAAAGTTTTAAAATAACGTATGTTTGGAGAAGGAAAAGTGTGGAATTCATCATAATATCGTTTACGCATTTTCTTCATCGGCATTCTTTTTATAAGACAAACTATTCAGAACCATTTGCACTCTTGTTTGTTGTTGTTGGCTAATTTCAAGAAATAAGGACCATTAGATTGTCTACTTGAGCCTCGGCCCTTAATGAAGTCTGAAATTCATTCCATTTGCTGCAAATTTCTTTGATGTCATCAGTTGTACTGTTTCCTTCCTACTACGGTATTCGTCCGGCATAACTTTCATTTACTCAAAATTTGTGTTAAAATTCACTTATTCTTGACTGAGCATTCCTTTAATTTGTTCTTTTTTAAAAACTTATGTCAATGTAAACGCCAATATGGAAACTGTTGTCTAAATACTTTTATTAATTATTGTTTAAGTGTGAATTATATTATTATTCACAATACAAACAGAAAACAGACTTTAATTTAAATTTCAGTTCATACATCACGAAAAACGATATATATAAAGCGTTTGCGAAACCAACACCACAAGCAAACCAAAAACAATTCCACATAACCATACCACCACGTACGAAAAAGAACCACAAGATTCCATTCGTATTCCAAATGGCTAGGAATTAGAAAAGGGTATATTTGTACGCTAAGCATACCTGTAAAATGGCCGGTCCTAAAACAGGAACGATAAAACCTTGGTACGTAAAATCAAGTAATTGCTTTTTAATCATTTCATGCGCCACCTGAATTACGGCATTGCAAAATTCAAGGGCGTTCATGAAGAGAGTTAACTCGGTAATTTCTGTCACGTCATCTGGTGTAATACGATGCCAATCAATTGACTTAATTTCAATTGAATTGGGTAAACGTGAATATAAGCCGCCCAAACCGGTTACAAGTAAGGGGGACATCGATGAATATTGCGCTATATAAATGCCAATATTGGAGTTTTTCTGAGAAAGAGCCATGCAAAGAAGAAGAGCATCTCTTGCCTGATGGCCCAAACTTCCTTCACGATGCACGTACGGTATAAGTAGAGAAAATATTATAAAACTATCAAAGAAAAATGGCAACAATAAATTAATTTGTAATGAATTAACACAAAAGTAACTTACTTGCTGGGGCTTTGGGTTTCTTGGGCTGATGTAAAGAAAAACAAATCTAACAAATGCACATTTTGCATAAGAACTACACACAATTGATTTAGTAATATTACTAAACGTTTCTCCAAATCTGGTGGAAATATTTCGCCTTGACTCGATACAAGTAGCTTCAGGAGCGGTCTTAGAAATGGTTCATGACATAATAATTGATGCTTTGAATAACTCACTAAAAGCTCGTATAATTTCAGTTGTTCCAAACGTACTGCATTTGCATAACGTCCCGTTGTACAACCCCATTCATAAAGTTTGTCGAGTAAATTTTCGCTGAGCATATATTCCAGGCAAGGAGCTGGTGGTGCTGTTGTACTATCGGGCAATGAGATTTTATTACAATGGTGCAATTCCACTAGTAACAATGTTACCATGAAATCCAAATGTGACACTACACCTAAGACATCGTCATGTGTGGGTGATTTATTGGGCCCTTCAGCTCTTTGAATGATTTCATAAGCTTGCTGCCAATGTTTGCAAAAGCTATCATAACATGCTCGGGGATCGCAATCGGTTGCCGTATCAATAGGACGTTGTCTTAATACTGAATGTATCGAATGTGTACAATTGCTGCCGTTTGGATTATAAGGTATACTAAATGGACCGACGGATGAGCTATTACATTGATTGCGTGTCAAACTGTGCCGCAGAGGACTCGAACGTAACCAACTCATTTTTCAATAATGATTTTGAGCGATTCGAGTTTTTATTTCTTTATTTCTTCTTTTCTAAATCGTTCTGGTCCGCTTTGCGTTGTGCGGAGCTCATAAATTGATAAGTTGTGTTTCTGTTCTATTGGCTAGGCCAACACTGTGCACGTATTTAATATAATTAAGGTTAATGCATGGACTTATGTATTATTTGGTGCTGTTTTCAGACATTTTTTTTTGCATGTTTGTGTGAAAGATAATGATTCGTTTGAAGTTTCAACAAAATACCGAAAATGAAAACAAAAAAATAGTACAAAATATCTAGCAAACTTCTCTGCTTCATTATACTGATAATAAAACAATTTTGGTTGATATTGCTACAAAAATGTGTACATAAATACAAAATTAGCATAATTTACGAAAGATTAAGATTAATAATAAGCCCCGTCAAACTTGACAGACTATCCATGCACCAAACAAAGCTAAGAATTTCTTTAAATTAATTGTGATCCGAAAGTTTTTGAAGCCCATTTACGAAGCAATTTAGAAACTATTATGTTAGTATGCTTCTTGGCAAGATATTTATGCATTCGATTTTAATGCCTCGCTACTTTACAACACAACCAAAATATATGCTGGAAATTTGTTGTTCACTCGGTTCTTACCACAGCTGGTACTGTATACATACTTATGTTGCTTAATGTGAATATTGCGTTGATACTTTGAGATGAAATGGTTCCGTCTATTGTTAATATATGTAATTTGGCGGTTGAGATAAATAAAACAATGACGGTAAGGCAACATTTATGCCATCGTTTAGTAATAATAATAATGTATGCATGTATGTGAATTGATACTTGATTTAAATAAAATACTTAACAACTCAATTTCGATTTGTAGGGCAAGCTACAAATATTTATATTTGCAATCAATTTCATTACCATTTAAATTTGTCAGCACTTATTTATGTACATGTTGTCTATGAATATTCATATTACATGCATAACCTCTCCTTGTCATATCTTCCTCACCGCTCTTAAGTACTTTTAGCGATTGCAATTACTTGCGATACAAATGAGTAAAAATAAGATTCATTAAAATATAAACAAATACACAGAAACAATTCGCAATACTGAAAAAAAAGTGCTCACTTTGCGTTATATGAATATTATACACACGAAATATATAAATGACTTAACGAGGTTTTTATTGTTGCACACTTCCGCAACCTAATATATAATTTCTCCGAATGTTTTATTTCTTATAGTCGGCTATGCAACTATCTTATAATACGGTACGCATCGATATAGTCCTTTCTACGCAGTCTTGTTATTTTTTATAAATATATCATGTTCACAAAAATAACACAAAACAATAGCAAACATAATGATTGAAAACTTCAAAGTTGCTAAGCGTTCCGATTTGCCTACAATTTTGGATTTGGATTACCGCGAAAAGTAATAAGATTGTCGGAATTACCATTCAAATGGCATTAATATCTAACATCTGAGAGAAATTTTTTGCTATAATTTACATGCAAACGTAAAAATCTCTTTCTTTTCTTTATTAACAACCCTAAGGCATACTTATAGGCTAAAACACAACATTCCCATGCAAGAGCGAAAAATTAAAATAAGCAAATGCGCGTCTTCATTGTGTTCGTTTATATCTCTTTTCATGCGGGTCATCATCTAACGTTTTTGATGTCGATTTTCAATCGATGTCGCAAAAAAAACTGATAATATAGCATCATGTAAACAAATTTAGTCGGGTTTTCCGCGCTCTTGTTACGGCAATTATAAGTCACAAATGCGTAAATCTGAAAATTTGTTTGTGAAACCAGTTATTTAAAGAAAATCTCAAGGACGAAGTTTTTAAAATATACCAGTATCAATACAATATGCGTGGGGGTGGTAGGAAACTAATTTTCGATAAAAATTTGTTTACTACGGACTATGACTGCTGCGACCACAGACGCCGCTTATTAGACTTTTTGTTTAAAGTTTTACTTTATAAAGATTCGAAATTCTTGGCTTGACAGCATGTCGATTTAGAGTATATAATAACATAGAATAACTAAATAATAAATAGAGTAAATAATAAAAATAAAAAACAACTGAAATCACGCAAGTTAGGATGAAGGACGAGTTTTTAACTCTTTGTATATATTTATGCCCTTATTTTATTGTAATTATATCATAATAATCTTTTATACTGTGCCGTAATATATTATGAGAAAAGAGCCATGTATAAACTTTCGGCAGTAACTCAGAGGTGAAGTGGAAAATTGTATAAAATATTTATGTACAAATATGCGGCAGTGCTACTTCTGTTACTGATAACAGAAATATCAGAGATACCTAAAATTTTACTTATTTATTATCTGAAACATTTTTTAGCTCTTCTTATTATTTAGTTCTTTATGGTGTTTTAAACGTTATATCTCTAGTCTATTCTCCTTTTATAAACATAGCTTAAAATATATATGTTAATGGAAAGTCAATCATGAGCAATGTCAGACGTGATCGGTTGACTTCATTTTCTTCGTTTTGACTTCAACACTTAGACGCAGAATTTTTGTTTTTTTGTTAGAAAACATTTTTTCGATAGGAAGGTACGCATAAATTGCGTAAAAAAAATTTTAAAAATTCAATTAATAATATTGAGTATTTATTTTGAAAAACCGGTATCTATACTTTTTGCAATACTATGCGTTTAAGCCTACAATAATTCTAGATGTAAATAAATGGTCATGCATTTGTATTGCTTATTATTATATGAATTTTTACACTATTTACGAATGAAATATGGCAAAGCAATTACGATTTCTGTTGTCACACAAAGCAACTTCGCATTTGGCACACTCAGTTTATGAAAATCCGTTCCAACCTGGAAGTTTGCCTCTATTTTTAGTGCTGCATCTTCGTTCATCATGGCCTATACTATTCCGTATATTTTTTGGCTGGGCATGCTTTGTTTCACCGAAATACCAAGACCTTCGTAATCCGCTACTTGTTCCTCATAGATTGCTCGGATTATAGAGTCTTTCATGAAATCTTTTGTAGTCAGGAATTTAGAATTCTTCGCGAAGTGATTGCTTTGAATAGTTCTCAATGCGCATATTCCTTGAGTCCAAAGGTAATGAAGTAGGGAAGCGAATGTATAGAAATTGTCGAAATATATGATACAGTTTATCCTTCGTGGAAATGAACGCCACAATTTACTCACTGTATCACCAACTACGGGTTAAATGTGTTTTCGAATATTTGGTGATATGTTATGCCTCCGCAGTTTTTTGTCACCAGATATTATTGATGCCTAATATACCTAACAGCACTCACCTGATTGTCTCAAAGGAACATATACTTATAAAAGATGATATTTCAGCTTATGTTTTTAGTTTTCTAATTCTTTGCTCGTGTATTATTATTGTCATTATTATTTTATTCTAGACTAATGAAATTAATTCTTAGACCAGAGATGAGAGCACTAGCAGCTTAGGCTATCGGCTTTGTTGGTGTTTTTTCATTTTTATGAAAAAACTATAGCGCAATGAGATTTGAACCCACGTGTACTGCTGACTTGCTATAGGTGCTTCTTAACAGTTCAGCCAATGTTACGACTTTGCCCATGTAAACAGTTATATTGATATGAAAGTGAATGAAATATGTGCAGAAATACGCTATGTAATGCTTTTTTACATTTTCGATTGGCAACCCTAATAAAATATAATCAATTTTTTTTCTGTGTAGAAATTCAAAATTAAAAAAAAGAAAAATTAAATTTTCCTAACTCATCAAACTATTTTCATCATATAAACATTGATACGATTCATCTGAATGGTTTCTGTGATAAATTGTGCAAAATTCCTGCTGCTGAAACCTGCAGTTTCATACTTTATCAACTTCTGTGACAAAACTTTACACTAAATGACACATTTCTACATTTGTCCGAACTGTCAACATACCAAATTGTTTTTCTAACTTCAGGTATGTTGGTTTCCATTTTTCTGCATTTAAGTGAGCACAAAAATAAACGTTACCCTCTTCGAGGGTCTGTGACGAAGAACAAAGAAAAACATAACATGATTTCAGATTTAGTCAAATTCAATGACTTTGCTAATAAAAAATGGATTTAGCTAGTACGCGAAAAAGGCAAAGGACGGAAGCGGAGTTAACAGCTCTGGCTGTGAATAAAGATTAAGCCGATCCCGTGGGTATGGTTATTGTTGGCAGTTCCTCCCACGATAAGCAGTCACATAATGATAAGCAAATAGTTATAAACCTTTATGACAATGATGATAAAGGTGACTTCTATGTGTTTGTCGAACGTTGTGCCGATAAAGATAATCAAAAAACAAGTATAAATTCAGATCTTGCCTTTTTTGAAACCTTAAAATATTTCAAACTCGATGAACTTAAGGTGCTTAAGACTATGAGAAAAAGCAGGACTAAACTGCTCTTTGATTCCTCTGGAGACGCAAACAATTTTATCATAAATAACAACTTTTCTTCTATCAATTTAAAATAGTACTTTCCCAAAGCTTTCACTGAAAGATTTGGCATTACAGCGGATTCAATATGCTGATGAGTATATCCAAAGCAAGGTCATTTCTAGTATTCCTATTCGGTCCGTTACTAGGCTTTTTCATCGTTCTTCCGATGACTCAAATAAGTTTGTACCCACAATTAACGCTAAAAACGGTTTTAAGGGTAAAGAAATTTTATAACAGTTAAATTCAATTTTTGCATCTTGCAGGTAAAATTCTTTGTACCTACTCTCAGTGTTTTAAATATGGCCGATTTGGTCACATTGCAAAGTTTTGCATAGCTTCTAACTCTAGATATCTCAGATGTGGTGCTTCTCCTGCTTGCGACAAGGAGTATTCTGGCACGAAGTGTCTTTCGTGTGGATCTATTTCCCACAATACGTTATCTAAAGTCTTTTCGACTCGAAAAAAGGGGTCTCATGTCAAAGAGATCATGGCTATTGAGAATATTTCTTTCAAGGAATAACGTGAAAAATATTCTCAAAATTTTTATGAGTCCAGTAACACTATCGATTATGAAATTGATTTTCCTTCTCCTTCTCAATTTTGCGCAAGAAATGTTAACGAGGAGGTCAACAAAATTCTGACAAGACACTGGTTTAGCCGTGTTGTATGATTGAAATCATACATTTCGCCACGCAAAATTTCCATCCAAGAGAGTTTTCCAATACATATCGTTTGTCCGATTATGAGAAATTGCTTTCTTATATCATTCAGTCCTTTTTGTTTGCTAAATCATCCAACCAAATAAATATTATAATATTAACAATCTCATCCCACGTCGAGTCTTATTGAGTAGACTTGCGTTGTGAGTTTCCCTCACTTCCAATATTTCAGAAATTCAACAGATGTTTCTTGATGAACGGATGAATTTTAACAACTTGCATTTGTTTTCTCCTAAACCGTGATGGAATCATCTTCATGTGGCTCTGTTTCGTAGGCTTAAAGCTGCGAAAAGGAAAATATGTAAATTTGCTTCGCCCGTCAATATCGCTGAATACTCTTATATTCAGAAGGAGTGAAGGCTTGCAGTGAAAAAAGCTAAATATCTGACCGTACTATCCAATATCTGAGTGGCAACGGCAATATACGACCTTTTTTGAATTATATCAACGGTCTCCGACTGTTCAAACGCAATGCCGTTATTCCATTCACTTGGAGTGATAATGACAACAAAAAATATCTTGGCCTGCTTAACAGTCAAATTGCTATTGGCAGTCAGGTAGTCCTTCCATCCATGCTTACAAACCTGGATGGAGGCAATCCCTTCTTTTATCAGAACTTTTCTAACATCCTTCAGTTGAAAAAGCAGCCTTCTGCTGCTATCTATGAGGACATCAAGTATGATATGATTTCTCCGCTTTCAACAAATAGCCAAATGGCCTCACTTGGTGTCATCAACAGATGGTGGCCTACCAGCTTGTTGCCAGAAGAATGGAGGCAGACTAAAATTGTTCCCGTTCTCGAACCTGGTAAGGATCATAATGATCTTGCCAACCTCAGACCGGTTTTTCTAATCTCGGTGCTTCTCAAAATTACTAATTCGACGGTGTCAAAGAAAGACTAGTTGCATATATCAATGCCAACAATGTTCTTTCTCCGCGTTCCTTTGCTTATCAAGAGTCAACTAATATGTGTATCAGTGGGCTTACTCTTCTCATTAAAATTGAAAAAAGTTCTGATAGAAAGGTGACCTTATTCACCCTTGACATCAGCAAAGCATATGATTGTGTCAATCCTAAAACATTAGCAACTATTCTAATGAAATTCAACATCCCTCTCTACCTGAGATTGTGGATGTTGAATTTCCTGTTGAAGCGCTTTCTCGTTATGGGGCAGAACTCAGTCGCGGTTCAAGGTGATCTGCCACAAGACAGCTGCCTGAGTCCCATTCTCTTCAATCCGTAGTCGGCAAATTTACACAAACTTCAGGATTGCAACACACACGTTTTTTAATATGCTGACTTTCTTATAGTCTCGGTCGGCATGTCTTTTAGTGAGTCAATAGAAAATCTCTCTACTAAAGCTAATCTATTTTTTTAAGAGATATGAGAAACTTAATCTTCTCTTTTCCCGGCGGTTGTCTAAGTGAGGTGATCACGTGCAGCTTCTTCTTCTTCTGTTATAGAAGGTTTCGTCATATCTTTGAGAACATAAATCCATTTTCTGCCTTAATTCCAACAACTTTCTTGTTGATCTTAACATCTTCACTTCATTATTTACAGCCAAAAGTAAATTGCCTTCTTCCACATTAAAGAACCTTTGCTATCAAGGGCTGGAATATTATTACAATAATATGCCACTGATGGTTCTGTAGGTAATAATATATCTAGTTATTCGGTGGTGAGATATCGTCAGGATGCTCTCTGCAAGATCAGAATTTTAGAAAATCTTTCCTTATCTTCCATTAAACTACTTATCTTAAAACATGCTGCGTCCCTTGCAACAGCAAATGGAGACAGAAAATATGTTATTTTCTCGGACAGGAAATCTGCTCCTTTTCTCATTGTCAAGAAAAGCCCTTTTGATGCTCATGTCTGTGATATGCTTAATAGTACAGCTGTTGAGGCTTGCCACTTTGTACGGATATCTGGTCATTGTGGTTTCCATATTAACGAAAAAGCTGAGCTATATGCAAAGGAGACTCAATTAGATGTTGAGATTCAAACTATCAAATATCCTCCTCAAGAGGCATTACGCATCATATGCAAAACCTTACTAAGACAGGGGAATGCTGAATATCAAAATATTGCACGGAACAAACCAGATAGACTCTTCTACAAACTTCATCTGTCTGCTTCCTTCAAACGTTCTCCTGATTCCTCTTTCTCAACGTGAGAAATTAAGGTTCTCAACAGACTAATCACCAATTACACAGTTGACAAACGCTATCTTAAGCTAATTCGAGCTGTTGACGATGATACTTGTGTCACCTGCTCGACTGTTGAACCGGCTGAGCATCTAAATTTTAGATTCAAAAATTTTGATAACACAAGGCGGTCTTTTGCTATTTTTACTACCTATCATAGTTTCTTCGATATTTTTTGTATTCGCATGTTTGCAGACCTTAAGGACCTAACTTCCTTTGTTAGAACTGCCGACTTTTCTTTTTAATTAACTCTTTTATTTTTGCTTATCCTTTTAATTAATTTTTTTTACTCAGCTCTATGTCCTTACTCCCACTTTTACCAGTGTGGTTTTCCTTCTTCTTTATATATTCTTTGGACTTTACAAAAACAGATAACATATATAGACTCAACTACACACAAATATTTCATAATCATCATCCTTCTGTTCGGATTAGAAACTATTGTATACCTGCTGGACGTTTCATCAAATCAACGATAATTATTTCAAGCTACCGGAGATATAAGCCTACAATTAAAAGGCTTCCTACAAATTCAACAAATCAGAAACAAAACGAAATCGTAAGCGAAGTGAGCCTGTCATTACTTATTGACCTGATCCGAAATGTCTAATATGCGTCCACAGTTTCTTTATGCTTCGATCCGATTTTATGGATTGATAGACGAGAGGGAGATTTTTTGTACTATTGTTTGCTGAATACTTTAAAAAGAAGAAGAAGAATCAACAGCTGCTCTTATTATAATATTCATATTTTTTTAATTAGAGAAAATAGAGGGTGTGAATTTTTCGTAAATATTATCCAGGAATATAGCAGTTGAAACGTAATGTCAAATCCTTTTGGCGAACCTGACGATGAGTTCGTCAATGGCGAGATTCTGGAGGGTTTTCTTTGTCCAATTTGCCATGAAGATTTAAAATCGTTGGAATTCTTAACAGAACATTTTGAAAAAGCTCACGCTGAAGAGCAAGATGCCTTGAAGTCGATATTTAAAGATATTTTTAGCAAAGCGAAAAAGAAAATTAAGTTAAATTTCGACGACACATTTGATTTTAGTCGAAATTTCGATAAGAGTGTTGCTGTTGCAAGTCGTACTGAAGAAACTGTAGTTTCAACTACTAATGCACGTTCACGTTTAAACATTTATAACTTTATGGATCAACAAAAGGTAGGAGCAGAACGATTACACATGGACTATTTTCAAAGAGTGAGAAACCCTCGTTTGGAACGCTATGCCAGTGAAACAAACAAGTTAATTATACGTTTACATAAATTATTAAAGGACATGCCTACTGACGCTGTATTACGCAAACAACATGAGCAAAATGTAAAAATCCATATTAAATCATGTTCATTCAATCACATTATAAAATATTTCGATTGCAGATTGTCGCTTGGTTAGACGGTAGCTCAGTGAAATTGTGTCCTAATTGTGCCAAAAGTTTTCATATAGCCCGACGTCGACATCATTGTCGCTTATGTGGCACCATCATGTGTCAGGATTGTTCAAAATTTTTATCTCTGACTGCAGCAAGTAATAATTTCTTTTCTCTCCTTCGATGTACACATCATGTTGCTTTCAACATATTTATTCATTTATATCTATTTACATTGACATTTAAGATAAACAATCGTTATATATATTATTTAGTTCAATATTTTTAAAACTAAACATTTTAAGAGCTTAATCGGTAATTTCATGTAATATATTTATTGAATACAGTGGAACTTGCTAGCTTGACTACGGCCTATAGTGATTCCTCTAAACAATCAATAATTTCGAGTGCCACCACTACCAGCTATCTTCAACGAAATGGCATTCGTTCCTGCGATCATTGCCTTTGGTTATTGGATACACGGCAAGAAATGCATGAAAGTCGCACATGTCGACCTCCCATTACCCAGATTTACGTGGAAATACAGCAGCTACGTAAAAACGTTATGCCTGATATTGAAATGTATTTAAAAATTATAGCTAGTTTGTATGAAGGTGAATCAATATTCACTTTGAGCGACGCTAGTGCATTGCGTGGCAAAATCGGGCAAATAGCAGAATCCATTGATGTACATAGTAAACGCATATTGAACTTCCCTTGCGAACAAGGTTCGAGAGAGGAAAGTTTAAAGAAATCAATTAGATTATCTTGTATACAATTGATTAAGGAGAAAATGTTGTCGTTACCGCCTTTGCCGGAAGAAGATGAAATACGAAAAATACAAGACCGTAAGCGTATTGAGGCTGAGCAACGCATAGCTACCGAACGTAAAATGGCTATGGAAGCCTACGAACGTTATGGCCTGACAGTTTCTACAAATATACAAAAGAATACAGAATACGTACAGGGAGTAAGTTAACCAACATTTGCCGAGAATTTTATAACGTTTTCATTTTGAACTATTTTTAAAGTCCGATTTACGTTCTTTGGATAATTGGAGTGCGCATCAAGTCAGCGCAGCGGGCAGAGTACAAAACGATGATCCTTTAGTAGAACAAATCAATATCATAAAAGGATATATTAAACAAGCGAGACTGGATATGAACTTCGATGTAGTTGAAACCTTGGAAATTAATCTAAGAGAATTGCAAAAAGAATTCTATATACGCCAAAAACCCATAAGCCAAAATAATGAGCAAACTGGAAATATTCAACCTCCTGCAGACAACCATTAAAAGCTGTTTAACATTCCTTTAATGCATTAGTTTTGCCTCTTTTCTTTTGTGTGCTTATGCATAGAGATAAGTATATAAATTATCGATTTATATATATTTCAATTTTTACATTATTAATTATATTTGAAAATAAAAAAGCTTATAAAGGAGAAGTGCAAAATACGTTGTATTTTTTATAGTAAAAATTGTGCTTAGTTTTAAAATATTTATGTATGCCTGTGTATGTATATATTTTTTTTTTTGTGAGCTTTTATAAATTATCTTAAATTGTTTAAGCTTTGAGACCATGCATCTCAATCAAGGATTTAGCTTTTGCTATATAATCGGCCATAGCGTCAACAGCTGATTTTCCCTTCAGCTTATTCCAGGCATCCCATTTGGCTTTGCCTTTAAAATCTAGAAAACCCGGTTTGTCTATCCAAAGTTCATGCGACAAATATAAATAGAGGAAAAATAAAACCACTTTATAATAAAAGCTTTTTAAACAAGGTGAATAAAGTTATAAATGTAAAATAAACAATATGATAACACTTTTTAATTCTTTTATTTTTTAGTATAATAGATTTGCGAAATTTTTGTATCTTATGAAAATGCGCATCGTAAACCCTGTAAAGTACATAAGGAATTGACTTAGCCATATTTATCTGATTGCTTGTCGTTAGTCTCTCCGTTCGAACTTTGACTGCAAGGTTCAATTGTTGTGTAGAATTATCAGCGAATATACGCGTTTACAACTACCAAAATGCCAATAACCTTTCTTTTCTTTCTAAACTAAGGCCTTATAATTGGGTTGCTTTAATTTCAGGGCTGCAACATAGGTTCTATATTTTTCGCAATAAAATTAGAAAATCAATGCGCCAATAGAAAATATGCACATAACACGTGAATATGGTTTTTAGGTAGTATAATAAACTACAAAATGATATCCAACCGTATAAAAATATGATTGAGATCTTTACCATAAATGCTATGCGATATGCGATCGATATACTATATCAAACTGATGTTAAATATAAAATAATTTGTATCAAGTCCAATACAACCCATCCCTCTTTTTATTTGGCGCGATTAAAAATTTATTTCGTTCAAATTTTAAGAACAATTATGAGCATTAACCAAAAATAATCCTGAATAATCAGCACGCCGTCATTCTCATAAATACACTTTAACTGATGAGTGCTAAAGACCCGCCATAAAATAAATATAGTTTTTGCATTAAGTTTAAATGACCTTTGAATAGATAAGCACTTGTTTAAAACTATTTAAAAAAAGATCTTATCTTTTCAAAGGTTAATAGATTTGCTTGTAATCATTAAATGTATTGATTGTTTAATCATAAAATAAATTTTTGCTTACCTGTATTGCAATCTCCAACAGTGGCCTGTTTATATAAACCGTATAATTCCAATAAATCATTATCAGCTGGTGTAGAGTTTAAATTCTTAACATCTTCAGCCGCTTTATTAAATTCCTTCGCACATCCATTAAATAAAGAAACAAAATATACATGGATATAATAACGAAGAGCGAACTTATATAGAATTATAAATCTTACTTCTTGGGTGGCCATTTCTTATAATTGTGGGTATGAGATTGATAATCAAATATAAAAACACGGTATTTGCTAAACAACAATGTTGTTGATATAATACAAAAGTACAAAAGAAGTTTTATAGAATACTTATCGTACCAAAATAAACACCTGTCTAAGTTCCGCGATGAGAGTAAATTAATAATTTATAAAAAATAAATGATTATTCCTCTACTTACCGTTTTCCGTATGTCTGCTTACTAGTTGAATTCTTTGATAATTGTGATGAATTATTTCATCTGTATATGCATACTACTGTGCTAAAAGAGGCACTGCCAACTTGAAAAATAAAAATAAGCAAGACTTCATCTAACGATATTGTTTAAAGTTTTAATAAAATCATTGATGAGTTTATGTAACTAAGTTTTTTTTACAGTTTTTGAAATGTTTGTTTGAATACTTGTCTTCTTAGACAACATTTAATATTTCAAAAAATTATTTTGTGAAATAAATGGTACTGATATTTGAAAAAGCAAATTTTTCGTACAACTAAACGAAAGCAAATTTGCTTATAACACATTGAGATTCATTGTTCATTGTTATAGTTTCTAAGTTTTCTGCAATGTTTATTATTAAAGTGTCTTAAAAGATTAAAAATGGTAAGATTTAAACAACAAGAAACAATTGCTCTGAATGAACGTATTAAATTAAACTTCCTTCTGTTTGGCAATCGAACAACATTTGTAGACTATAAAAGAAAATATGGATAGCAGCTCAGGAGAAAATTCTCGAACAGAAGATAGTCAAATGCGACGATCCAATCGACAAAAGCCCAAACGAAAACAGGACCAACACGAACAAGCATCGCAAAGATCGCGCAATGCCTCTACGTTAGGTGACAATCCGGAAATACTTTTTAAGCTTTTAATTGAGGCATTTAATAAACTGTGTAAGTCATTATTTATACTCATTTATAAAATATGCATGAGCATTTTATGTATAACTGTATATATCAAATTAATCGATTGTGTGCATAAATGATTGTTTCTTTGAATGTTTTAGGGTTGCAAACTAAACGAATGATCCACATTGTAATGAACGATTTAGGAGGTTATCAGTTAATTGACCGCATAGCACAATGGTGTGTTCGTCATCCGCAAATTTCTCTATGCTTTCTAGCAGCTGGTCTTGTTACGTTTTTTCCTTTTCTATTATTGATATTATTTGGCCTGTCTACCGTAGTAATGACCCTCACAGGTTTTCTAGTATTGGAAGGTAAAATGTAAAATATTTATTATTGACTTATTCAAATTTTTTTTATATTTAGGCAGTTTGCTAACGTTCTTATCTATGATAGTGTTGGGTCTGTTGGGATCTCTTTTGCTATTGCTTATATTTATTGCCATCGTTGGTACGGCTGTATGCTTTGGTTTTGCAAATATTTATGATTGGTACGGTGGCATGGAGAGTCATAGGCAAGCCTTAAAGAATTTCTTAAAACGTTAAAAATTTTTAACGATACTTCATATACATCAAGGAACTTGAGGTCTGGTACAGATAATTCATGTCACATATTAGGATTATTTACATACATATGCAAAACATTATATTGTATATCATATTCATTAGGAACACATTGAAATTTAAGAATTAAATTGGCTGGAAATCAAATAATGAAAAATTATTTTAAACCTTCTAACTGTTTATTTCATATGCTGCCATGAATTAGGAGAAATTAAATATAAAAATCACAGAATCGAAATGCAAGGTGGAAGGCATTTTATTATAAACCTTTGATATCTAAACAATGCAGTATTTTATCACTTTTTCGTATCAAAATTATATGTAAAGCAGCCTTAAATAAATTTAGATAAGAAAAGAAAATGCAGCCACGACTTCGGGGTCGGTTTTTAAAATAGATCGTACAATCGGATTGGATCTGAAATGTATAACATGCCAACAATTAAAAAATCTATTTTGGTTTCTTTATCTGAAAATAAGTTTAGTTATGTATTTTATATCTATTTGGGATAATCAGCTTGTCAACATAGCAAATATATAAAGTTCTTTATTTGAACGTTTCTTTGTATAAAAAATTATAAAAAATTGTTAAAATATTTGAAGGAAAACTTATTCCTTGAAAAGCTAGAAAATAACCAGATCAGAGGAAATTTAAAATATTGCCAATCATAAAGAAATTCATTAAATTTCAAAGAATAAAATTATATAAGTTGCTCCACAGATTAGGCAGCAGGACAACGAAGCCGCACTTATATTCCTATGCCTGGGGAATAATTTAAGGCCTTACGTAGTCGACACAATGAAGCCGCACTGACCTGCCTCGCCATATCATTTTATAAGAAAAAGTAAACAATTGACATTTGGTTTGTCTAGGAAAAATCGACAGAAAATTGCAATAGCAAAATTAATGTGAGAACAAATAAGACTTAAAATAGATAAGCGAAAAACAAAATTCAAGAAATGAACTTAAAAGTAAACGTGTGATGATGGGCTTTATTGAAGGAAAAAAAATAGAAAAGAAAAGCGGAGTCGCTCGGTAACACCTCGCATTCAAAGTCGTGGTGCTGAAGGAATATTGTCAATAACGTTCACTTTGCGGACAACACGATCATGAGAAGGGAAGAATTTACAACCTTCTGACTTGTTATATGAACTTATCAAAAACCAATTTCATAAACATTCGAACCGGTAAATGTAGAATTTTTCTCGCACTATTGTAATGTAAGGAAACACCTGTTTCATTTCATAATTCACATAACTTTACCTACACGCATATAAATATACTTACGTATACATAAACATGTTCTAGTTTTCTGTTGTAGTATAAAATAGACAGCCCGTCTGCAACTGTAACCCTTACTGCTAACCTATGTAAACTTAAATATATTTGTTATTTTTTTATCATTATCTTGTTCTAGCATACAAGCCAGTAAGACAATGATTTCGCCGGAAGCGGAAGGTTATTAGATTGACGCGACAAATAACAGACCCAAAAGTTCCGTCCGATTTGAACAACCGTCTTCACCCTAATGTCTGTGATTCGTCTGTCCGTTTTCTACTCATTTATTCTTTTTAATAAAAGCACGCATATTTTAAAATAATTGCTAGGACTAATTTGTTAATTAGAAAAGAAATATTGAGTTATACGTTACAATGGCTCCGTTTAGTTCATTTGCATTGCTTTTCATTTCATATCAAAAGCAATGTAAACGGATACAATGAAGCCGCGAATTTTGCTTCTATAGTTTTGCCCCCAGCCATGGGAATATAAGCGCGGCTTCTTTGTGTTTACAACTACAGGACCTAAACACAAGACCAAGAAGCATCGTCGAAATTAGCGAATCAAAATCAAGTAAGTAATCAAATATTAAAATAAAAAGGGAGAATTTAATTCAAATTGAAAAGTTATGTTTGAGATTTTATTTTTGTATTATATTTAAATTTTTTTAAGTTTATATTATTAGAAATTTGGATTAATGTATTATTGTATGTATTATTTTACAATAAATGAATTATAAGAAATAAAAGCGATTTATTTCAAAAATGCACGTTGTGTTTCGAATATTTTTATTGCAATGTTTTAGCTTAAAGAGTAATTTTAAAACTATGGAGTCACTAACGAAAGTAAACAATACTTTTCGATATTGCATTAAGTTCAAGTAGATTATGCTCGGGTCCGGCGCAGTGTTGGATTGAAGCATATTCAGTTGGTTGCTAAGTTTAACAATATAAAGAAGGCATGCACAGTTTGCGAACACCAAACTCTGATACAGTTATAAAACCAAAATCTGAATCGCAGACTAGCATAGAAAACCAAACTAAAAACAAATATTGTAAAAAATATTCCTTTGAGAGAATGTTAATATAAGCACTTTCTTTTACGGCTATGAAAAAGACAACTAGATTTGCGGGGATAAACAGTAGATACGTATTTATCATATATTGCACTGGTGTGATAAGCAAAGTTTTCTCATGAATCTTGTAGAATTTTAATTAGTATTTGTATGATGTTGTTTGGAACTTGAAGATAAAGCATGCTCAAATTCATTATGGCCTGGCTCGTCGGTTACCGGTGTGGCTCGTAAATTGACTTATTATCTACCAATTTCCTTCTACAATTACAGATATAATTTAAGACGGATAATTCAGATGATAATTTAGAGAGAAAAAAAATTAAAAAGAAAATTAAATAAAATCAATCACTTCTTTCCATCCTCTATCTTAACTAACCCTACCTACTTATTTAAACGATCATTGTGACAAATAACATTTATTCATTGTCAATAATATGTTACATTGTTTAAGAAAAAGAAAAAAAATTTAAAATTATATTATTAATAAAAGAAAAAAAATTAAAATTATATTATTAATAAAATTATGTTATTTTTAATAAAAGGAAAAAAAGGTTTAAAACCTATATTATTCTTTTTTTTTTTTAATTTTTTTTATATTAATTAACAATTGACAATTGAAAAAAAAACTTGTCCTATAAATTCAAATTAAACAAAAAATTTTATTTTTCTTTTTTTGTAGGAAAGTTGACGATATTACTTAGAAAATTAACTTTTAGACATTCATCAAAACGTGAGGTTAACTAATTCACCAAACATAGCAATTTGACTTTCGTTTTCGCTATGGAATTTGATTTTTGTCTTATATGAAAACTGCAGGATTCAAGTTATATTTTTTTTTTCTGAACTTCACGCTTCAATTCAATGCAGTAAATCTTTAAACATTTTCCAGCAACCGGTATAGCAACTAATTCATAGAATATTATATTTCACATTTGACATTGGACTTTTAAGCCGTTGCGATTACACACACAGGACAATTGTTTTAAAATAATGATTCTTTTTTTTTTCAAAATTGATTATAATCTAAAGAAAGAACAATTTTATATATTTTAGGTCCACTCAATCGAAGTGCAAAACGATTTTTCCATTAATTGCGAATATCAAAAAGAATTACTTCACCTTTAATTTTTTGTTTTATTTCTTTTTAAATTTATTTCTATTTTTTTCTAGTAGACTGAACCGCTAATTGGAATCAATGAAAATTTTTATTTTCTTTCCCGTTCTCTCTAAGTTTCCAAGGAAAATGCTAACCGATTCTTAAAAAAATGAAAATCGAGTTTTTCGTTTTTTAAATAAATAGAAATCTACTTTTGTCATAATCTTTTTCCAGTTGTATTCGTAAGGGAGAGCTGTGTATGAGCTGTAAACACAATTGGGCCGTTAAATTATATTCTACATAATATAATATAAAAAAAGTGTTAAAATAATACAATATGAAGTATAAAATTATATAAATAATTTCTAAATTCGAAATAAATTGTTTTTATTCGTCTTCTACCTTGTTTCTTTTTTGCTTTAATTTATCCCCTAGGCCTGGGAATATAAATGCAGTCTCGTTGTCTCTAGTCCTAATAAGTAATTAATTTATCTACAAGTCCCAAGTTTCTTTTAGCTATTTAAGGTATTCACGTAATCCCTGGAAAGAATAACTGCGTAAATAACGGCAACATTATATATATTCGTGTAGTCTTCGTTTAAGCTCGTGTTTGTATGCGCATTTTATTCAGATAGAAGATTATATTATTTTTAAGTAAGAAGTGCATAAGAAATTCCAAAAATTAAAAAGAAATTATCTTCAAAAGTAATTGCGTGGTAAGTAATAAGAATTGTTTTTAAAGTTCTCTAAAAAAAGGGTATAAAAGTAATTTTACAATTTTTGAATGATATGCAAAGGTGGCAAAGTGATTTTCTTTTGTCGTCGGGGTGTGGTGAATTCTTTTCATGTATCGAGTAGATATATCTTTTTTTCTGTAAATAATTCCCACTGCAAAGTATTTATATATACATGCATACACAAATCCATATATATATATATATATGTATATATATATATATATTTATAATTTGTTATCGGAAAAAACATGTTCTTTTAAGCAAATTTAATATTTTAATTGTAGTAAATATTGACAAAATTGTATTGTGTTCTTTTTTTTATGCAAACTATATAACTTACCAATGCTTTATATACCTTTAGTGCATAGCAAGGAATGTGCGTACGTATCCCAAAGACTTAAAAGTGTGTATATGAAATTACTGTACACTTTGAATTAGCTTTACACGACAAAAATAAAAAAAAAGTGTTAATAATAATTCTTGCTTTTTAATCGAACATTAAAATAAGGTTTACATATGCCAATATATTTAGGAAACGCCTATTTTGTATATATTTATTCGTACTGCTGTAAATCTATAAGAAAATTAACTCTGGTTTGGTGTTAACCTAATAAATCCCAATTGGGACCAATATGTGAATATGTTTAAGTATTTGGGTAACTGTGAGCATGTTGGACGAGCGATGTCAATGTCTGACACACTTTCTAGATGACTATGCGGAACTTATAGTTTAAGTTTCATATCCAATAGCTGGCATTGGTTGTAAAACTCAATTTTTTGCCCGTTAGGGATAAACTTCATCTATTTTTAAACATGATTTATGATAATAAATTAAAAATATGTGATTAAGTGAATATAGTTGCATGCTTGAGTATATCAAGTGAGAAACCCAAGTACGCCTTTAAGCAAATTTTAAATATTCCTTACTTCTAGCAAATATTTAAAAATAGCTTCTTGCAATTATTGAATGAAAAAATTTAAATAATTACTTTATGGCGAAAAGTGTTATGTTTTATATTTAGATGGTAAACTTTAGTAGGTTAAAAACGAAAATACGTTTCCCATAGAAGAAAATTTGCGTTTTGTATGTTGAATGAAGAAAATATTACCGTGGTGGGTACGACTGAATATAGCTGCATTTTTAGATTAATCAACTGTATCGAAGTGTTACAATCTGATTGACGAAATTTATCCTTTTCATGTTTCAGCTCACTGAATGCGGAAAAATCTTAAGACGCTAGTGTACCATATAAATATATTGGAAATTTATAGGTTTCACTCACATACGTACTCGCGGAATTGTGAGAAAAAACGATATCCTCATTTAAAAGCTATTGCTTTTTTAGGATATCTCTAACGTAATTAATGCGTCAATAGAATGCCATGGTTGCAAGGAACTTCGGGAATCATATTCAAATTAAGAATTGTGATACACTGAATTATCTCTCTCTCTCTTTAACATGGTTAGTACTAGCGACGGCTACCTCTATTTCATAGCTTCTTAAGCGATCTTATAAATAGTTCAGTTTTCATCATCTAAGAAATGTTACACTTTGCACATTTGGAGTGTTTTTAGAGAAAATATTGTTATTTCTCTCTATCGTTTGTATTGGTTGGAGAATAAGAGAACAAGGACGTTGTACGTGGATGTGAATTAATATTTACCATCGCATCGCGCGTTGTTTCATTGCCGTACTTACGTACATATCGCATATATTTGAAATCATATTTATTTTCGATTTGCCAGCGTTTTGATGCTGACTGCCTACTCTAAAAGCCGTATTTACATGAATAGATTTTTTTTGCATCTCGTCTTTGGTAATTATAGCTTCACCCCTGTTTCTTTTAGCTGATTTTCGAACTTCCGATTAAAATTTTTTAAAAAAATATTTAATATCTATTTTTAAACATCCACATAAAACTTCGAATAAGAGAAACTAAATAGATCTAGGTGGGCCCTGCTGTTTTCGCTGTCGAAGAATATAAACATTTTACTTTATAAATATTAAACAAATCTAACATATTACGCGAGTATAAAAGTATAAATAAACTGCATGCTATTCGCAAATTGTAACAATCCTGTTGCTTACATTGAAGTTTTCTGTTAAATAAAGATAATTTCTATTTACTTCTGTTAAATAACATTTATGAGCTTTGTTAGTGAGTCTCATATAAACTCCTATTCTTTGTTTACGCTTAACAGTCGAAGTGTGTCTCTTGTCGTGTAAAGTGCTTAATTCGAGGAATCGGCACAAAGCTTGCGATAATCTTTAATTTTCTTCTAAAATATAATTAGTACATTCTAAGGTAACATTTATGTGAAGAAAATTTTGTATACATAAATAAAAATAGAATTTAATTTAATGTAATTTACAAGTACGATGGATTAATCAGAGTTTTTATGACAGTTTGCGATTATGGGTAACACAAATTTTCAGGAGCAAATAAGCCAAAAAATTTTAATGAAAGGAAAAAAAAGAGTGCGAATCAAAAAGAGAGACAATGAGAGAGAACTCGTAAGACAGTAACATAGAAGGAAGAAATGGGTTGTGCGTAGAAAAGTCAACTCACAAAGTGCAAGTGCTGTAAATAATAGAGTTTATGTCTAAGATTTATAGGCTCTTTTTGAAGTCGGTAGGGTGTGAAAATTTCAAATCAACTTAAAAATTACATTTTTTGAATGAATTATTTTACATTTTCCAAGTTTTCCACTCCGCGATAATTGAGTTAATATTGGACGTAGAAAATTTAGCAAAGGTGCCATATTGTGCTTTTTATTGATATCGCCTAAAGTTGGAGTATATTAATGTCGTCAAGCCCCAAAAAATTATATATTCTTGATCAGTATTGAATTATGCATCGATCTATACGCATCCGTCGGACCATTTGTCTGGATGTAAAAACTAAGATAACGTATTTAAATTTTGCAAGAACATTCGAAGTTCTTGCATTCAGGAGCCGCTTACAATGCAATGTAAAGCTGAACACTTCGATTTTTACAAGAAAAGAAAAAAAAACCGATTTATGTTGACATTTTATGGATAATCTAGAGTATAGAAATTTCTTCTTTTTTTGTTTTTTTTTTGACTTTTTTTTTAAGAAAAAGGAGGTGTGTATAAAAAATTCGGCCACGACTGAATAAGATTGCCTTAGTTGTTAGGCACTGTTAAATACGTGCGTGAACTTTATAGAAAAACCTTCGTAAAATAATCTGTACTCTGTTGTTACGCATAGTATGAATTTTCTCCTCTTCATTTTTTTAAGTTGTAAAAGAAATTAGAATATTTCTTTTTCAAATTTTAATTAATGTTTAAAATCATGTTTTGTTAATTTTTTTTATATGCATTTATAAAATATTTTACGTGTAGTTGATAAATCTATATGCAGTACTAATTGCATGCAAATATGTTGATTGTGCAAAGTTTGTTTCCATAATTCTACCTGAAAATTAACGTTTTTTTTATTAAACGAAGATAATACATGAATGATGGATTGATTTTATCTTCGATGCCGTTGGTTGAAAATCAATTTTTCATTCATTGATATCTGAGTTAATTTTTTAAATTTGGAAAATAATTATAAGTAAATAAACTTGAATTACCCATCCATTGCATAGAAGCGCTGAATGAGGGTATCTGAGCTTTGTTATATTTTTCAGGATATTTTAAAGAACTCTCCGCATAACATCTATATTCTTTGAGTGTTGTTTGCGACAAGTTCAAAAAAATCAACTCTTCCTTCTTTTCCTTCGAAACGATTTTTATGGGTTTAGCACATTTGAAAAGTATTTGAATTTCAAGAACAGTTTATTTCCATTAACTTTCAAATCTAAATATAAAGCCCTGAATTTTTTCAAGACTATTGTTGTTCAATGCTTGTTCGATTCTAAATTTATTCAACTAATAGGTTCTATAAAGGTCGAAACGGTGAATAACTTTATTCGTATTGAGACTATTCCTTTAAAGTCGTATTTTTCTTTATTAGTTTTCCGCTTTGTCAAGCACTACACCTCGCTATAAAGTTACTGCGATTGCTGTTTTAAACAGGTTGGACTCAGCTAACATTTGCGATGAAATAACCCACTGAAATCTATGATGTATTTTGCTTTTTATACTTACCACCAAGAGGTTGTAGCTATACATTATTTATCAAAAGACTTGCAACAGTAGTAGAATTAAGTTTCAGACTCTACAAGGAATTTATATCTTCCACCAATACCGAATTCTGAAGTGATGTAAGCGTTCTCGCATTTGCAAAAATTTGCGATATTTTGTTATATTGGCGAAAGGGAACTTGCGAAAAAATAAGCTAAAGTTTACATTGGAAATTCTTTAAAAATTTGTTTGTTATAATAATGGATGAATTCCATACTTATTTTAGTCGCCCAATCGTTGCTCAACGATCAAATCAGCCGTAATAAAAATAATTCGATCGAACAAAGGAGTTTGTATTTTTAATACGGGTATATATTTAATCCTCCATGAGTTTTTCATGCTGGCGGACGGCAAGTCTCTCATACATATAAGAAGTATATATATTGTTTAATAAGGCTTTTACTCGTTTGGTTTACAGTCCTCTCATTTTTAACGTAGATTATTCACTTTCCCATCCCTGGTAATCAATATAAATAGGAAGTAAAATGGAGTTCTTTGAAAATTCGAATCGAATATAATTCCGTTTGGCATACTGATATTTCGTAAAAAAACTACTAGCATTTATTAAAGAAAACGCGAAAAATTGGCTTAAGGTCAGTTTGTCAATTCGATCCTAGTGCTTAGAGAAACGCGCTGTTGAAGGTTTCAAAACAATTATAACTTTCTTACTTTTTTAACCATTTTTTCTTCGCTAGAGAGCACTTATCATATTACGAATTGAATTATTGTCTGTTGTTTTTTGTTTTCCTAATTGTATAGATATTCTATTAACATGTAAATTGATATTATTTTGCTAATGTGCACTATGTTTCATTTGATTACCTGTTGTATGTCCCCCAAGTTATGTTTGTGCAATGTGCGTCCCGTTGGCGTCATGTTGTGCTTTATTTTTTTAATTCTAAGGTTCGCGACATTAACATACAAAAAGAAAACAAACAAGAAAGTCATAATTTTTGCAATTTTCAACCATCGGTAAGTTCTCTTTCTTTTTTTTCTTTCAAACTAGCGTTTCTCAACTGGACGATTCAGTTTAAATCTACAAGCTGTCCTGCATGTCATATCGAATTAAAATTAGAACGGGAGGTGTTCTTCTATTTAGCAATTGAATACCTTCGGAGCACTCGTGAGTCCGTTCTTATATGGTGAATAGGCGTGAATAATAGTTTCAAGTTCTCATTTATCGTCTTCAGGTTCCTTAGGAAAATCTATGAATAAGTGCCATTCATTTATATTGAAATAACGGTCTGGAGGCTGCATATCATCTGTGTCATTAAAAAGAAACATATTGCATTACTCGGAGAAATATCCACAAAAAATAGCATGATAGTTACGAAACATACTCATTTTTGAGAAAGAAGATTCCACACTTCTAATTACCAGGTGGGCTGAAAAGCTCGTAGGCTGACACATAGATGGCGTTACTAGTATTAAATCCGTATGATATTTAATTAGCCCTAACCTCTTCAAAAAACACATGTATAAATTTGACAGCTGTTGCGCTATTAAAATTTGAGTTATAGCATTTTTAGTGAAGCAACGCTTTCGAGTCGTTTCGCCACGTGCAGTCCACCTGGCTGACTGTCGATTGGATTCCGGTGTGAAATGATGGAGCCGTGTTTCATTCATTGTGACATATCGACGCAAAAATTCGGGTTTACTACGATTGAATAGCTCCAAACACTGCTTAGAATCACCAATACGTTATTGTTTTTCGTCGATTGTGAGCTTGCTGCGGCAGCCACTTTGAACAGATCGTTCGCATATGCAAATATTCATTCACGATATGTCCAACACGTTCCTTTGATATCTTTAGGGTCTCAACTATCTCAATCAACGTCACTTTACGGTTATCCGAAATGATTTTGTGGACTTTTTTGATGTTTTCGTCGGTAACAGCCTCTTTAGGGCATCCACTGTGTGCATCGTCCTCGGTGCTTATTTCGCCTCGTTTAAATTTAGCAAACCACTTCTCTACGGTTGATTTTACTGGTGCAAAGTCTGAATAATGTTTATCAAGCTAAGCCTTGGCTTTATTGGTATTTTGTTTTTCGTATTTTTGGTATTTTTTTTTATTAACACTCGAAGCGTTTTTTGAAGGTTATGGCTAACTATAAATCATGGATTTAATTCTAATAGCGCTATCTATGTGTCAGCCTACGAACTTTTCAGACCACCTGTTATTTTAACCTCCGTCTGTTGATCTATAGAGAATTTACCGCTATTCTACTTGTTCTGTTCAAATACAAACTAGTGGCACTGTTGCCAAATCATTAATTTCTATAGCTTAATTTTTGAATTTGGAGTCATATGTAGGATTTCCTTGTGCATATTTCGATAAATAAAACCGGCAAAATAATTGAATTAATTAAAGTATAGAATAAGTAAAATGTTCTACTTTCACAGGAAAACTTAAAACGATAGCAAAATACTGACATCAGAACATCATTCACATTTATATTAAAAATGCTGTTAAATGCTGTTTTTATAAAAAAAAAAAAAAAAAAAGGTGAAAGATGTGATAGGTGCAGAGGTCTGTCCTTAGCGCTTTTTCAAAGAAACTGCTTTGTTTTGTGACCATTCATCAAACTGCGGCATTTAACGTGTTGCAGCGTGAAAGTGTACTATGAGCTGCTTCAACTTGATGAAACATTAAAAGTAAAAGTAGGTATTGTAAGTTATTCCTAGCGCAGCGTTTATCAGACGTTACTCTTTCTGACTCACATTTATTTTAATCGTACTTTTATCTCTTTCTCGAAGATTATTATTGGTAAGTTTGTAGTAAATATACTATCGAAATAATATTAATTAAACAAATTTGTATTTAAATTTAATTTAATGCATAACTTTTTCCGATCGCTGCGAAAGTTGGTCATGTCCCTTCGTATCGAATCTTTTAGGGGTTGACTTTGGAGTTAATTTTAATTCTGAATATTATTCAGTTGCAATTTGTAGTAAAATTAAACATTGATCGGAATTATATATATATAAATTTTGTCGCTTATGGTCAAATTATTATTTTTCATTTTGAATTATTTTTTAATTTAATTATTCATTATTCTTTTATACTTTCAGTTGTGGTGTTTAACGCCTAAATCACGAAAATGAGTTATATGCCAGCTCAAAACCGTACAAGTAAGTACTCTATATCTAAAAATCTTCAAAAAAATTATATGTAATCTTAAGGCGACCAGAATTTGAAAAAAAAAAACCTTTATTGTTTCGCAACAAGGCTGTGTGCTTTTTATTTCGATTCATAGAACGCAGATACTTCCAAGCAAATTAAAGAAATAAATTATAATAAATAAATTAATTCTCTTAACGAATTGTATTAACATTAAGGGGTAAGAACAATGTCAATTTTCCCAATAACATTTTTTCCTTTTTTTTATTGACTTAAAACCTTCTTGAATATGTGAAAAAAATTCATTAGTTGTAACCAATTTTTTCACGAAATTTCGACCTTTTCCGTAAATATTCCAAGAAGTTAAAGCCTAATCTCTTGCTTATTGTTTTATAACTTCTTCAATGCATCAATACAGATGTCTTTAGAGAGTGTTCATGATTATTTTACAGCATTTCCAAACAAAAATATGTTAGTACATCTTAATCGAGACGATTCCTAAGTGGATATGAAACCGAGTTCTTCTATAGTGGAATTAAAAACTTAGGGTTAACTTTCTGAATTATGAATTCGGCTACGCAATTATACACCGTCTTCCTTTTTTTTTTTTTTTATTTCAATTCACTTAAGTTGTAAACTATACGATTCTATTTTGGATAGATGCAACAAACGAGGCATTTTCTAGAAAAAAATTGTCGAGCAAAGGGATTGAGAAAGAATATTTGAATATGGAAAGGCAGCTTTATGGTCTTGAAATATCAAGCTAATGGGGAAAAAATAATTACAAAATCATAACAGAAAAATATGTCTATAATACATACACCATAACACGTTTTTTGGAAGCGCTATTTTTTAAAACGGCAAGAAGTGTAAATCTAACAATTGTCACTTTTTTCTTTCCAACTTTTTTACAACATATATAATATAACGTCCTCTAGCTAAGTACGTAGGATATTTTTTATAAATTAATTTAACCTTTTTTTTTTATTAATAAAA
>KK351028.1:550939-604388 GCA_000671755.1 Glossina brevipalpis | reverse complement strand
CTCTCTCTCTCTCTCTCTCTCTCGCTTCTCTCTCTCTCTTTCTCTCTCTCTTTTATATTCTACCTTCATTCTCCTTTCTACTACTATCTTTCGGTAGATTGCAAATTAAATATATATATATGTAACAACATTTCTGAAGAGTTACGACGTAGTAAGCAGTGAATCTCTTCCATACACTTTTAAGAAAAAGAGACAGTCAAAGTGGTTTAGAAGAAGCGGCTCCCATCTTTATCAACTCATGGATCGCCTTCTAATATTTCGTACTCTGACATTTACACTGAGATTAGGGTCACATCGCTGATAAAATTTTCTTCCTTTTTTGAAAAAAAAATCTGAAAACTTGGTTTCATCATCTGTCCTATTTGACTAAGAAATCATATTTATTTTGAAGAAAAGAAATATGAAGCTCTAATTTGAAGAATCATCTTCTTGTTTTCCGGATCTGATGAGCGAAAACTTTAATGCATTTTGAATGGGTAAATTATCAATTTTTAATATCTATCCAAAATTCGGACAAGTATTTTATATTTCAATATTTCTCGAACAAATGCTGGAAAATACTACCACTGCATTATGAATAGGGGAACAGCAAATCGGCGGCCCAAGTTAACGAAGAAATAGACATCAAGAATTCATGTTTTGTTATTTTTTAGAAATAGATGAGAATTTCGAAAAGAAACTTAAAGAACTCTTCCGAGACCGAAAAGCTTTGGGCACGAACTATCGCAATAGGTTTGTGTAAAAACGTTACTAAATGTGTTTAATGATGTGAATGCTCAAAAGAAGTAATTGTGACTTTGCGTATTCACTGATGCCAAACAAAAGATTTTTATACCCCCTCTTTGTGGTAGACCAAATTATGCAAAAAGTGTGCTGACGCTCGTCATCTCAAAAAACCTGTATCCACCAAGAAAAAGTTTTGATCTTCATTGCATCTTTTTGCCGTTTATGTTACTTCTAATCAGACATACGGCATAGTAGTTTCGCAATTTGGTCTTGCTCTCCACAGACGTTTTTCATAGCCTTTTTGTAATTACTGACACCGCCAAGTGCGTGTTGTATCAGACTCTTCACGCAATTTATTATCTGATCTAAAAGATCACCGTTTAATTAATGGAGATACAATGATGATAATATTTGGTGTCTCTATTTTGGAAAGAACGTCTGGTATCTGGATTACTATTATGGAAAAATTAATGCGTATCGAAACCTATTTGAAAATTCCCTCTAATTTATAAGCTACTTTTAGTTAGGGCAATTGAGTATACTCTCTTATGTTATGTTTTACATTTTTACAACGCCTTTTAGGTAATGATATAATCTAGTTTGATCTGTTTGTACATTGTTTTTTCGTATTTACGGACAGATTCTTAATTAGAAGATTGCACGAATATTTTATTGATTTTTGGATAATTATAGATAAACTAGACTCATTGACAGCTTCACCTACTGACGAGAGTAAAGGAACGAATGTAAGTCCAAGTTTGTTTCTTTCGTCAATGATCTTGGATTACAAATGGAAAGCATATCGACGATACACAAACTAAGAAAAATAATAAATGGGGCCATTAGTTATGCGATTTAATTAATCAGTGCGAATAAGAATAATTGCTTACTGATCGAATTCCGTTATATAAGCCCCTACGCAACACGCATTATATCTATCGTGTAATATAATCGGAAAACTATATTTGATTAGAAACCCTCATATGCATCATAGTGAGCAAGTATATGAGAACCGTAAGAATATTTTCTGGATTACAATGTATACTTTGCTGAATAGCTTCTGTGGCACTAATAATAATTTTTTTTTTTTCTACAAAAATTAATTACTCAACAGCATATTTGCTTTTAAGAATTATACAAGATTTTTAAGCTGTTCCAAAATTTGGCAGCACTTTTTATGGGACGATTTGCCAAGAGGCTTGAAATATGCTTCAATTTCTGTAATGACATCTTTTGGATAATAGCCGATAAGGGTCAAATCTGGAGAATATGATGGATGGGATAGCAATTTCTACAAATTTTGTCATTATAGCCATCGATTTGCGACATGCTGGCGTGTTTGTTACACTCTGAGTAAATGCGACATTCTTTTGGGTTTGAGTACTACTCATATTCAAATTTTCGTGCAATTTTCGTAAACATACTCTCCTTTAATACCTTGAGAATGTAGAATATCTGCTTTAAGTTGTCTTTTCGATTATCGAAAGTAATGTTTTAGGTTTTTGTTTAATGTTTTCTGGTGTAAAGATTTGTTTTGGGAATTGTTTTCGATTTTTCACTGATTCAAAAATGACAAAAATAGCGTCATTAAAACCTCTGCAACTCATAAACAAATGCTTAAAATGAAGTGCGGAGGATTGGCGCGTCTTACAAATAATATCGATTTTTTGCCGAAGAGAACAACTACGGTCATCCGGAAATTATTGAGCGAATTGTTTGTTACTTCGCTATCTGGTATCTATTATGGTATGCACATATATCTTTTCATAAATCCACCGAAAGTCTGTGTGAAAAAAACTGCTTAAAACATATATCGTTCAAATCCATCAAGAACCTTTTTGTTTGAACAAACCTGAAACGAAGTAAGTGATGGTCATGTGCGGTACCATAATTAATAATATAAATTTCTTTATTATATAATATTTCTTTTGATTTTTTGAGAATGTTAACATTTAATAACGGGAACACAGTATACGTTTCGAAACTGTTAGCAAATTATTAAAATTCGTGCTTTCGGATTATGTCGAAATATTTGTTTTAAATTGTTTTCACGTTTCCAGTTCACAGACAAGAAGCTACACATGCTTAACAACACTCGTGGAGTATGAAAGAAAACTTATTTTCGATCATAAAAATTTCAGGGATATGAGCGTTAATAATTGATTATTATGCCACAAAAAGTGAATAATTGAATATTTTGTGAAATTCTTTAAAGGAAGAGTAAAGACTGGCGAGAAAACATTAACTCTAAGAGATTATTGGTTGACTATCAATCGAATTTATTGTTTTATTTTAAAATGTCGTGGTATTGCTGCTCGAGTAATGAAAGATCCAATAATAATAGCCCTTAACTTTAAATCCTGTGCATAGCGTTTGAATCTTTCTTGACTTAAAGACGACGTCCTTTCGCTGCTTTGCATATTGCTCGAGTTCCCGATATTATGATTGAAAGTTCAAATTTATTGTAATACTTACCAGTAACTTAGTAAAATGATTTGATTATACAAACAGCTGCGATGACTACTAAATAAATTGATAAATGTCCAAGGTTTACTCTTAGGTCCATATGATATTCCTTTCTATAGGAGGTTGTCAACTATCCGAGTACCATTAGATAATTTGTAGTTGTTAATTTACAATTTGATTAGATATTTTTGATGTTTCCTTCTTTTTTTTTTTTTTTTTTTTTGGTGTTTACTCATCCTATCCAACTGGTCACATAATTTGCGAAACATTCCACAACTATCGAGACTTTATTTTTTGTCATTTCACTATCATTTAAATTGGGTAAAAACTTGAAAATAAAAATATTTTTATATTTTTTATGACGACAAAATCTTTTCTTCAGTTGATATATTTTTATCATTCGTTATTTTTTCTACAACAAAGATATAATTTAATATTTTCTTTTTGTGTGCGTACATGAATGAGTATTATGTGTCTTTACACTTTATCATTATTTCGTCAACCATTATTATCTTCTCTTCTAAATAGTATTTGGTTGTTGGCATTTGCTGTTTGCTATTTTTCAATAACTTTAATGCATCGCTTTATTCTTCCCCTCTCTCTCTCTCTCTCTCTCATTTAAATGGTCTCCATTCATCCTCTTATGTCTTTGGTCCTTTGTCAGTTATAAGCAAAATCATTTACATCATCATCTACATATACATTTGATGGTTGTGGATATTTTTTGTGGTATGTTTTAAATATACTTACCAGTCCTTCACAGACATTTAATCATATTTAACGCTTACAAATATGTTTTCATTCTGCGATGAATCTTCCTTTTTTCCTTTTTTTTTTTTTATTAAAAATCATCCCTTAGGGGTATTGTGTAGTCTGTTATTGTGTTGCATAACATCTTTTTAGATCGCTAAAGAAATTCTAATGAATATTTTGTTTTTTTTTTTTTTCTTCTTTAGTGTCTCATAATAATCAATATAATCCACCGGATTTGCCTCCGATGGCTTCGTCTAAGGAGCAAACATTAATGTGGCAACAGAATTCTTATCTAGTGGATTCTGGTATAAATTCCGGTGTAGTTACACAGGCTCCGTCTTTGTCCGGCAAGGAGGATGAAGAAATGGAAGGCGATCCTCTAATGTTTGATTTAGATACAGGTTTTCCTCAGAATTTTACTCAAGATCAAGTTGATGATATGAATCAACAATTAAGCCAAACTCGTTCACAACGTGTACGTGCCGCCATGTTTCCCGAAACATTGGAAGAAGGCATCGAAATACCATCTACTCAATTCAATCCAGGCCAGCCTACTGCAGTACAACGCTTGGCTGAGCCATCGCAAATGTTAAAACACGCGGTGGTAAACTTGATCAATTATCAAGATGATGCTGAGCTAGCTACACGTGCTATACCAGAGCTTATTAAATTGTTAAATGATGAGGATCAAGTTGTGGTGTCCCAGGCAGCCATGATGGTTCATCAATTGTCAAAGAAGGAAGCTTCTCGTCACGCCATTATGAACAGCCCTCAAATGGTTGCTGCTCTCGTGCATGCCATTTCCAATAGCAATGATTTAGAGAGTACAAAAGCCGCAGTTGGTACTCTACATAATTTATCGCATCATCGCCAAGGTTTACTCGCAATATTCAAAAGCGGCGGTATTCCAGCTTTGGTAAAGCTTTTGTCGTCTCCCGTAGAGAGTGTGCTATTCTACGCCATTACCACCCTCCATAATTTATTGTTACATCAAGACGGTTCTAAAATGGCCGTGCGCTTAGTTGGTGGTTTACAAAAAATGATTACTTTATTGCAACGCAACAATGTAAAATTTTTGGCTATTGTAACCGATTGTCTACAGATTCTTGCGTATGGCAATCAAGAGAGCAAATTAATTATTTTGGCCTCGGATGGCCCTAACGAATTGGTGCGCATTATGCGCTCTTATGATTATGAGAAGCTATTATGGACTACGTCACGAGTATTAAAAGTACTCTCGGTGTGTTCCAGCAATAAACCCGTTATAGTTGAAGCTGGTGGTATGCAAGCTTTGGCCATGCATTTGGGCAATCCATCACCACGTTTGGTGCAGAATTGTTTGTGGACATTGCGTAATTTATCGGACGCCGCTACTAAGGTGGTCGGCCTGGAAGGTTTGCTTCAATCTTTAGTTCAAGTATTAGCATCTACGGATGTAAATGTGGTGACATGTGCCGCTGGTATTCTCTCTAACTTGACTTGTAACAATCAACGTAATAAAGCGACTGTTTGCCAAGTGGGAGGTGTTGATGCATTAGTGCGTACCATTATAAATGCTGGAGATCGTGAGGAAATCACCGAACCGGCTGTATGCGCTTTGCGTCATTTAACTACACGTCACGCTGACTCGGAAATGGCTCAAAATGCGGTACGTCTTAACTACGGTCTGTCAGTGATCGTAAAGCTTTTGCATCCACCTTCACGTTGGCCGCTAATTAAAGCTGCCATTGGTTTGGTACGTAATTTAGCATTGTGTCAAAATAACGCTGCACCTTTACGAGAACATGGAGCCATTCATCATTTGGTACGTTTGCTAATGAGAGCTTTCCAGGACATTGAACGCGTAAGTTCTTTATTATTGAGAAATTAAGGAATATACTACAACTAAATTATTTTTAGCAACGTTCTTCTGTAGCAACGACTGGGTCACAGCAACCATCCGCTTATGCTGATGGTGTGCGTATGGAAGAAATTGTTGAAGGCACTGTGGGAGCCTTACATATTTTAGCACGCGAAACTAATAATCGCACTTTGATACGTCAACAATCGGTTATACCGATATTTGTACGTTTGCTATTCAACGAAATTGAAAATATACAGGTAAGAAGCAAATAGTAGAAATTATTTTAAAGAATTGAAATGATTATGTTATGTGGACGTTAGCGTGTTGCTGCCGGAGTACTTTGTGAACTCGCGAACGATAAGGAGGGAGCTGAAATAATTGAACAAGAGGGCGCTACGGGACCTCTTACCGATTTATTGCATTCACGTAACGAAGGTGTTGCCACTTATGCGGCTGCTATTCTTTTTCATATGAGTGAAGATAAACCTCAAGATTATAAAAAACGTTTATCAATTGAATTGACTAACTCGCTACTACGCGAAGAAAACATATGGGGCAATGCTGATTTGGGTATGGGTCCAGATTTACAGGTGCGTTACGTCTAAATTCCATGATAAATCATTGAAGTTATTGTATAAAATATTTTAATACACATAAAGATTTGTATTGTTGTGTGTATTTACTTTTAATTAATTATTTAACCCTCCCGGCCTTTTCAAAACAAAAATAAAACGCATATGAAGGCTTTGTATATATATATATATATATTTATATATTATATACATATATATATATATATATATATATATACTATATACATATATATATCTCCATACAGCTTAGTACAATTTTTCAAAGAAATTAATTTTTTTTTGTTTCTATTTTCATTTTCTTTTCACAATTTAACTAAAATATTATATAGCTTTCCTTTAAATGAAAAATTTACATTTATTTCATTCTTTTATCAAGTTCCGTTTGAATGTAAATTTATAAAAATAACAATATATTAAGTAGTATAGACAAACTATTAACTTAGTTATTATTTGTCATTTTAGTTTTATTTTTATTTAGTTCTTTTTTTCTATTTCTTTTTTTCAAATTTTAAATTAACCTTTTTTTATTATTATTTTTCTTTGTTTTTCGTTTGCAAAATATCATCACAAATTTTTCACCAATGCAAAAATGCCACCATTATCCTGTGCACTATCCTTTTGTTAAAAAAAAAAAAAAAAAAAATATGCTAAATTTGTCTAACAAATCAATGTATATTTGATCCTGTTTCCCCCCTAACATACTTTAAATCACATTTATGCGGATAATTTATCCAACTGACAAAAACAAAACTTTTTCTCAAACTTAACTTCTCTTATGACATTTTTCTGTTGTTCCCATACGAACAAAACAAATAAAAAAATCGACCACATAAAAAAAATCATCCACCATACCCAACCAAACCAAAAAAAAAAAAAAACAAATTAAACAAAATCAAAAACATCCTGTGAAACCATAAAAAATCATACAATCACAGGATATGCTTGGTCCCGAACAAGCATATGAGGGCCTCTACGGACAAGGCCCACCGAGCGTTCACAGCTCCCACGGCGGTCGTGCATTCCAACAAGGTACGTATATGCCCAGCGATTTTCTTTATCTCTACTATTGTTAATCCCGAAAAAAAAAACACCCCCTGCAGCTCTCCATTTGAACAAGCATGAAAGTTTAGTATACCTTTAATCGGTACAAGAACAATAAAATTTTTAGTCAGTCCTCCTTCACTATTGTACACTGTTGTTCTAAAGAAGAAAAAAATTGAAAAAAAAAAAAAAAAAAAAAAAAAAATAAATTAACTAAACATTTGCTAATCAAGTTACTTTTTTTTTATTAATCTATCAAAAAATAAAATAAAAAAAAAGTCGTTTCTCGTCACTTGTCCTAGCATCAATGTTCGTTCGTTCGTTTGTGCGTACATGTATTTATTACGGCATTTTACCAAAACATCCCCACTTTTATTCAAAGCTTTTAATTCCTTATTTCCTTCTTCACTCCCTCTCTTCATTAATTCATAGTTTATGTTCATTTGTGTTCATTTGTGTTCAATCACTTAATCATATAGAATGATTCGTATAGTGACTAACTAAGATAATGATGATCATCATCATGATCGTCACAATCTTTACAACACGTTCTTAGAGAAAGAATGAAAACGATAGTATTGAAAAAAAATTCCATTGCGAAGTGTACAAGCATAACTAAGTTCATGAATGACTTCTATGTTAGTTACACTTTGCATTTTAAAATCTGGTGGATAATATGAACGTTGCTTAAATGTGATCTTTTTTATGATTTAATTCCATGCTGACATTTTATTGCACTAAACACAAATGCACATGTAATTTATTTGAAGTAATTTTCAAAAAATATTGACTTATGGGAAAGGTTATGTCAGTTTCTTATTTTTTTTTTTTTTTTTTTTTTTTTTTTTTTTTTTGTTGAAGTGATCGTGAACGCTTGAATAATGATGGAGAATACAATATTTTGTATTGTGTATACCAACGGAATTCGATTTTATTATCACAAAGTTTGATACTCCGATTCGATGATAAATCAAATTTAAAATCTTGAATTGAAAATTTTCTCCTAAATCTCTTTTTATCACTTTTCGTAAACTTAACTAATTTCTTTCACATCATCAATGTAAATTCACTTTAAAATGTAATGAAAATTTACAATTCAAGTGTCCATCTTATTGTTAGTATTATAAAGTCTTCAAATTTCAAAAAAAAAAAAAAAAAAAAAAAAAATCATCCATTTTCTTTAAATGAGTTAACTACTGATTATTTAACTACCATGTAATATAGCTTTAAATACATTTGGGCTTTTTTAACTGTTTAATGGAACAAATTTTTTTCAATTTCTTCTTAATTTAAAATAGAACCAACAACATCGATAAATATGTCCGTTAATTTATAATTGTTCAGTTCTAAAAGAGTAAGGAGTATTACAACGTGAACTATTAAAAAAAAAAATGTGTCTTTCATCCTAAAAATTCGATCTTTAAGCTTTACGATGAATTAAAATTTATCGTATCGAAGTACGAGGAATAGTTGTTTTGAGTTTTGAATTGATAGAGTTCTGTTAACAAAAAAAAAAAAAAAAAAAAAAAAAAAAAAAAAAAAAAAAAAAAAAAAACTCTACGGGGAAGCATTCTTTTTCCTGTTTTAATCATGGCAAACATCTCGAGTTTATAGTTATGATATTTGCTTTCTATGTTGGCATTAAAAGACGTGACTCTGCCATTTTCGCCGTCGTCACATGATTGGTGTAAGACGCTGATGATAATATTAGTTAGATTGGTAACCTTAAGCACTACGTGTCGTTCGTGGAAATCGTATGAACGAATACTGGCAGGGTGTATACCCAGTACTTCTCCTTTGAAACTCTCTTTTTGTGGGTAAGCATTCGCTTGGTTATGATCGAATAGTTTGGTGTGGACTTTTTTTTTTATTATTATTTCGCGATATTTAACTACAATAACAATAGCTGAATGAATACTATAACTGGTCTAAATATTACATTAAAGAAAAACTACAAGAGGTTTAAAGGCTTAACATTACTTACTTTGTAGTGTACGTTTATAAATTTAACTTATTTTAGGAAAATACAATTGGAGAATAAGTTCAATGGCAGTTTTCTAATTTAGTTTTTCCAATACACACAGCCTAACGGGCACCTAACTTCATATTATCATCAAGTATTATGGTGGTAATTAAGCAAGTGAAGCAATTAACGGAAACTGTAGAATTCAAAATAATGAGTCAGACAAGGAAAATAAGTGGTATACACTGTTCAGATTTTTACAAAGAATATAGATGACGTTTGCAAGTTTCTAATTATGACTACATGAATTAAAGGTATATGGTAAAACTCGACGATGGACGTTTAGCTTAATTGGAGTTCATAGGAGTGGCGAATTAATTTGGACCAGTAGCTTGGGTGGCGAAAGTTATGCTGACGATGCAAATATGTTTTTTATGTGCAATAGTCTTCGCTCATAGGGTGTTAGGTAAATTGCAAATTGAATTTTAGTCAAAAGCTCGCAAAACTAATAGCAAGAGCTGCTCCTGAATGGTTTCAATTCAGTTAACATGGGGCTTGAATAGGACGAGTACCAAATTATCGAAGCATATCGTAGCATTGCTCTAATCAAACCAAATGACTAGCGAGGAGATCGAGAAGAGAGGATACATTCATCAAGCAGAGCTGATAATGTAGTAGTCTGTGTGCAGAGTTATACGCCTATTGAAGATTATTTTTTGCATTGCAACGAATTTAAGTCAAATTATTGACGCTTTGTTGACTACTGTGCGCCATGCTTCTTGACACTTCTCGACGTAACAGTTTTATTGCATTGGTGGATAGTCTTCTTACATATTACATATAGCGTATCGTTCATTACGTTGATGCTACGTGCAGTTTAGATATATCTAGTCGGTCTGAAAGTAATTCTAGTATAGAGAGCGCTCTTCACTAAGAAGGATATTTTTTAAAATTTGAAAAAAAAAAATAAATATAACTTGACCATATGAAAATAAATTATGCTTTATTTCGAAGGTTAGATATTGCAATTATGTTCTGAATAAAATACTGCTTAAATGTTCACCACAGCTTCGAACAAACTGACGCACGTGTTGTTGTTAACCACTCTGCTCAACATTAGTTACGATATGTTTGGTATAGACTGGCGAATGTTTGATGTGAGATTCTTTTCACCGTGTGTTAGGTTGTCGTCTTGGTGGCTTCTGGTCGTTAGGAATGTAGTCCCGCTCAAGAACGAAATCAGCACGTTGTGTAGAATAAATTGAAAAATGGTGATGGCGATCCAATTCCGTGATGACGCGAGTTAAATCTGACGCTGATAGCAAGCGTAAAACGGGACTGGCCTCTGATTAAGCGCTCATTTCGTTTCATTCTCCAAGCAATTAAGCAGTTCCCTTTTCTTGCAGCATGTCTGTAAGCAATTTTCTTTAGATTTTTTCTTAACGTGTACAGGTCTTAAATTTTAATTTAAAGTTAAGTATCTTTCATCTTTAAAATTTGTCGCTGCTTCGTGACGCCCGGTTTAGTTAATATAGGATGGCGACACTTAGCTTGCTGCATTTTACTCTCGAACCTATTTTATTTGATATTAATTAATATTGATTGTGTTTGATTATACTATCTTGTATTGTCATCACAAAAATGTAGCCCAGATTTTCAGTATAATGGAATGTCCGAAGTGTAAACACTTATAGCTTCCAAGCCGTCAAATCATGTGCCATACCTGACAAGTATAGTGCGAAGAGTAGCACATCCTTGCTCAGTTCTGCTAACACTTCTTGAACAGAACGTTCGATATGAAGGCGAGCGTCCCCAAGTTGATCAATCAATCTATAAAGCACGTTCAACATTGCAAGAAATTTTCGGTTAATGTGTGGTAAGCGTAATCTAGTGATGATTTCGTTGGATTGAGATAATTCATATGTACTACTCTCAGCTGATTGTTTAAAAAGGAAAGCCTATGAATATTCAACGTTACCGTCGCTGTTAGCGATTCGGCAAGTTGTCATCATTTGTGTTTTGGAAATAGTAATTTATTCATTTTACTTCACCTGTGGCGAGTCGTATTTCAAGTTAAGTGAAGAAGTGGAGTGAAGTTTCTTTGGGGCAAAGAGCATAGTTTAGTCAAAACTCCAAAAAAATGTATTATACACGCTTTAAGAAACTGAGATACGTTGAGAATTTAAACTTAAGAAAGATGATGGTTATGGTCCCAAAGGAATAATAATGTTAACGCCCTCTATCGTAAATCTTTTTAGAATTTATTTGTACTCCTATTAAAAGCTAGAATATAATATATGAACGCATTGAACATGCTCACTGCACCATATTCTATTTCTTTAGATCGATAGCTTTCGGAAAATTTATCTGGTAAACTCATTACGCCACCGCTATAAAACTTCTGCGATTTCTAGGCGGGAAACTAAATTGAGCAATATATTCACAAGCGCTTTTGGGAGTCAACATTATATTATTGAAATAGTTCTACAAAAATTCAAACAAATGAAAATCACGCTGGGCAAGATCCGGTCTAGGCAGTGAATAAATCGCACCTTTCTAGCAAAGGCCTTTCAATTGTGCGACACATTAAAGTTGCGTGTGATCCGGCATTGGCGTAATGAAAGACGAGACCTTTGCTATTAATAAATTCAAGACATTAATTACATATTACTTGCTGACAGAGACTGGAATCTATCGCCTGGCTGGATTAGAGCAACTCATTGTGCACGACTCTCTTCTGATTCCTCAAGCATCTTACATAGCGTCAATGAAGAGTTTGCCATCGTTTCTACAACTTCGTCCATTTTGCATATCGATCTTAGCACATTATCGTCGTAAGTCGCCTTTTATTGTCATCGCCTTTCATTGTCGTTAATGAATCTCTTCAAAAAAAGCTTGCTTTCATTTCGTTTCATCAGCGAATCGCAATTGGAAGTGTGTTACATGTAATCTTTCACTCAAATATAGATCTTTTGTTTTATATGCAGCCTTATGCAAATGACTTAAAATTCTTTTTTGCTTAATGTTTAGTTCTTTAGCGTCCTCATAAGTTGAAATTTGCCGATCTTTTTCCAATTCTTTGAAGAATTTCATCGATTACATCAACATTTGGTTGACCATACCCACAGCTCGAATTTAAATTGTAATTTTCAGAGCGAAGGAAAACAAAGTATTTGAATGCTATGCTGTTGACTTTGATAAAGAATTTTCACCATAAATTTTATCCAAAAACTGTGAAACGTTATTCGTCTTGATCGATGATGTGAGAATGTAAAGTCAAAGTTTTCAAAACTCAATTATTTTCGTTTGAATTCATAGATGTCGCAAATGTTTTTGTTTAATTACCTATGAATTGTCACGTTCCACACGTGCTTTAGTGTAGTGTAGCTTGGTATAATTAATATTGTCAAACTTATGGGAGTCTAAAGCCATCCATTGGAAGAAACGCTATGCACTTTTTAATTAAAAAGCTTCTATTGCGTCTATGTAAAAAACAGGAAAATTAAAAAAAGTTGTCAAAGTTTCAGAATACATACTGAATTGCTCAATATTGAGGTTATGTTCAGCCTATGCAGTTATCACGATGCTGGTCAGAAATGATGAGGGGTTGATTTGATTGACATCGGCTAGATAGATATTCACCATGAAATTTGCGTCATCATCAGAAATTTTCGTTTAGCGTTTTCTCTCTCTCAACATGACGCATATCAATATGCAGTGAGTGTCTTGCTCGTTTATTCAATATATTTACGAATAGAAAAAAAAGAACTACAAACTATATCTGTCTGTATTTCACTATGGCATTGCTGTATAGACGCAAATTTCACAATGATCAACTTGAGTACATATTTGCCATTAGTTTGGATGTTGAATATTAAGCGCACATTTTACAATAAATATCTGCATCTCTTTGTTTCGCAAGAGAGAGAATTCATAATCATCACGTGATAAATGTAAACTCTATGTAAACAATTCCAATTTCAATCTGACATAACTAGCAACTTATAACGAATATTCCTTTAAACTAATTCACTGCTCTTTTTTTTATCTATTTTTTATCTCTTTTTGTTTGGTCATCAAATGCTAACGTGCGTTTGTAACTTTCGGAATAAAAAAAAAATTGAAAAATGTAAATGCAGTTAAGCCAGCCTAACATATATCATCGTTAAATCATATTTGGAAGAGCGAAACTTGAGTTATTTATACACACACATCTAACGAACAATTAATGAAAATTATGTAATTTGATTTAAAAAACAAAAAAAAAAAAATTAATAGAATTTTTTCTTTCTTTTTGTAATATAATAAAATTTTCCCAATTACTTTCAATATTTATACCCATCATCGAAGAGTGTATATATACTGCTTCCGTCACTCCATTTGGAAGAATTGAAAATAGCCATGAACGAGTCCATCAAGTTTATATTTATATATAGTACATTCTTGATAGGAGTCCGGGTTCCTTTTCCAACCGTCCATCTGGTTTTTATTTCTCCAAAATTTGCGATAACAGACATTGAAAATAGGTATATATTTTCCTAAATGCCTGCGACAAATTAATACCGTAAATACCGCTGATCATTAGGATCACAAACATAACTCCAGGAAGATTGGAATTACCACCTTAAACGAAAAGACAAAAACATTTTTATCAATAATTTCAATTTTATAGCAAGAATTCAGGTTTTTAAAAAGCAACGAATTTCCTATTAAATAACAACACAATTGTTTTGGCACCTACATATCCATCCGATTTATATGCACACATTATTATGTAATTTGTATCCATCCGATTTATATGGACACGTTATGTAATATTATAAATTTGGACCATTTATATAATAACAGAGTTAGGATTAGCATAAATGAAATGTGGATTTAGATGACAAGATGATTTTATGTAAAATAAATGGATAACTTGCGAAGGCTGCTGACTGAAATTGTAACTGTTCCATGGTTGGAGAAACAGAAACTTCCAAAGAAGTTCGAATAAATTCTATGACATCACATCAAAAGGAACAAACGTGAATAGAGATGGTGTTCTTAACAGAAGAGTAAATCTTCTATAACAATGGCGCTGAACGACGCATCGACTTGTAACGAAAGGGTTTCCTTAGGTGATGGGTATTCAATATTTACTCTTAGGTGAATATTGTGTCTTTACTTAACTGTTAAAATATTTAATAATTACACGAAGTATAATGTCATAATTACATTAATAAAGTACATATTTATGAAATCAATTTTATCAAACGAAATTAAAAGTAAATCAACACATGTCTTCCGTTGAATTACCGTATAGGTGATTATTTATATATTTTCAAAATGGCAATTTTTTTTAATATATTAATGTTTTTATGTTGTATTAAAAATTTCTGTTCTTTAAAATCCTCTTTTTTATTTAATAAAAGTGTGAGATATTAAGTTATGTTTTCTTAAAGCATATGCATGATAATATAAATATGTGATGATAATATTATTTAAGATAGAAATGAATTTATAATTAAATTTTATTCGAACTTTAAATCGTGTTGTGATGAAATTATTTTTCTTTTTATAGATATATACATATTTATGATATTTTTTGAAATAGAAATTTTTCCAGCCATTAAAACTGACGACAATCTGCTATTTTTTTTTTTTTTTTTTTTTTTTTAAATTTTTTTATCTTTAATTAGTAGTCATAAAAAAAAAGAGATAATATGATTGAAATATAGTTTTATTATTCAGTTCACTTTAAATGTGAAATCATCCGATAAATAATAAATGCAAGTGCCACCAAAATGGAACGATGTCAAGCAACGTTCATCGTCAAAAAAATCGACACCAATTTCCAATAAGAAATTTCAAATAGTCTTGCCTTGATGATGAAAATATCGGCGGATTCATTTGGCTGCTTTTCTACTTTTACCCTACTTTACGAAAAAAAAGTACTCCACATGCAGCCATTTAATAAATAATGAATCTACCAATGGCTTGTGTGAATTTATCTTTTAGACAAATTACAGATTTGATCTAACAAGCATATGATGGCAATATGATAAGCACTTGTATTGTGTTAACAATTTTTCCTTTTCATCATCAGAGATTACACTAATTTTATTGGTTCAGTTCTTAATACACAAGTGCATTTAATCTATCTATGAAGAGTTCGAGTGTTATTGACTAGTATTTTACATTAGATCTGCCTGAAATAAAAATATAGGCTTAACACAAATATTTTTTGTATCAAGTAAATATATTTAAAATCACTTCTTCATGAAAATTTGAAAATTTCAATATTTTTTGTGAACCGAGAATCTGTTGCATACATTGATATAATAAATGATTGGTAAATCGTCTACAAGTTCCGAATGAGTAGTCTTCATGGGTTCGCTAAAACGTGAACAAATTGAACACAAAGCCTCTTAAAATAATAGAAGTCTAAGCCTGCCTGTCCGAGTTAGTATATAATTTTTGTTAGTCTTTTTAACTTTTCCTTTACTTTTCAGTATAAGGTTTATTTACTTTGATAGTCTTCTTAGTCCAACGAAATTCCGAAAATATATGATGATATTAAGATGAACAATGTTTCATTTTTTAAAACAAATAGTTAAGGTTTTGTAGTCTGTCCATTTTATCTCAATTATCCAAAAACTGTTCCCATAAACAGTACCCAGTACCGTAGTATTATTAAATGAACTAAATGTCGGCTTTTTTTTACTCCCAGGTAGTTAATTTCACAATAAGTTCCTTTTGAGGAATTTTATCTGCTAAATAATTCCTCTCGATCTGTTTTTCTTGAAATTAATGATTGCAGATCGTTAATCTCAATAAAACGAGTGAAATTTCAGTTGGATCTCTTATTGAATTGAAAATATAAGTTGAGCCTTGAGCAAAATTTTAAGTTGTCTACTTTCCAGTGCATAAATAATTTTTGGATAGATATTTCTTCATTTCAGAAGATATCGTTTCAACATTGGCGTTTAGTAATAGTTTATAACATATTGCATAATTAATGTTATTAACTCTTTATATTTAATGCTCATTATGTACGTACTATGTGCAACTTTTGAATTAAGGCTCGTCAGTGGTAAAGGAAAAAAGGAAAATTAACTTCAGATATTAATAGGTCAGTGTATTCTTAGTTTATTTAAAGGAAATTGTAAAATTGAGTAAAACCGAAAATTCATACTGTACTTTTAATTTGTAATATTTAAAAATAGATCTTCGATTGTGTGCAATAAACACAACACTAAATTTCGAATACATTTTTTGCTTTGCTGGTTAAGATAAGACGTAATATATGTGTGTAGAGATGATTAGTTTTCGATTATGAATTGATTTAAAGTTATAAATTTAAATTAGATAATTACCGTATAGAAGTATATTTTTTGATTCATAAAAAGAACTTAAAAATATACACGACCAGCATATGATCAAAACGATGGAAAAAGTTAATAAGGGAACGATTTTTTAATAATTTATGTATCATAATGAATATTAATTTCAATTTGGGCAAAAGCAGGCTCATCTAGAAAGGATTTGAAATTCAGCCCAGCGAAATGTCCACATCAGAAATTTTTCCATTTTTATAAAAATCTGTTCCTCACCGAACTTTGGTTTTACTAACTCGATTCTTTGAATATACCGTCATGGCTTTTTGGTTTTTATTTTTTTAATTCACTCACCGAAAACATTCAATTTTACATCAATCCATACCAAAAATTTGTTATGAACTTGGCGCAACGTTTTTCTTTATAATGAGAGCGGAACGTAGCCGGTAACGACAATGTTTTTTGTTTTTCATCAAGTGTCTTATTGGCGGCACGCAGACGTTATGAAGTGTTTATGCCAAATTTAAATTTTTCACAAGCCTCTCAACTGTGGAGCAAGTAAAAACATCAATAGAAACCAAACCGAAGCCCATAAATAGTGTTCAAAGAAGCAAATAGAAATGAAAAATTTAAAAAATATTTTGCCATTTCAGAAGATCAAAATTTATATATTCAGGTCCCTCATACAAATTACAGGCATATATTAAGCGTTAACTAATGCTACTTTCTTTTACAACATTTATTTCGAGCAGAGTTTAGGTAATTAATATATTTGTTAGGTAATTAATATATTGTGCTATGATGGTCTTATATTAATGTAAGGGATGTCGATCTTAGAATATCAGATGTATTCAGAATTCGTTTCAAAATTTGCAAAATTTTCTTATACCTTGTTTTTCAAATTTTCTGAATTTTATGCGAAAGTTTTTTGGGGAATCTGTTTCATTTTGTTTGGGTTGACGGCATGGCATGTCTTTTTTTTTTTTTTAATTTAATTAGCATGTTTGCTATGAATATTAAAATTTTTGTTTCTAAATTCTTTGTACCGTATTTTGCTCTTGTGAAAAAACTATCAATTAATCTAAAATAAAAATTGAATAATTTATTTTGCTTCTATTTTCGCTTTTTCTAAATAAATAGGATATACTCTACCCATAGATTCGATGCAGGGACTTGAAATAAGTAGTCCCGTAGGCTGTGGTGGTGGGGGAGGTGCACCACCTAGCGCAGCACCAACATCTCCTTATTCTATGGATATGGATGTTGGCGAAATCGATGCTGGCGCTTTAAGTTTCGATTTGGATACAATGCCAACTCCACCAAATGATAATAATAATTTGGCCGCTTGGTATGATACCGATTGTTAAACTTCACAACGATCATAATTTTTTTGCAATTATTTTTATACACATTTTTTTCTTAACATACGTTTAGTACTATGAATACATATATATACTTATATATATATATATATATTAGGATATATATATATATCAAATTTACTTCATTCTATCAGTTGTTTTTATTTTTTACAATAATAGAAAAGATACTTTGCACTTTTTTTTTAAGACAAGTCGATCAATAAACAATTTATAATAAACAAACCAACAAATTGATTTAATTTCAGTCATCGATTATTATTATTATTATTGTTACGATTATTACTATGATTATTATTATGATTATTATTACGATTATAATTATTATTATGATTATTATTATTATTATTACTATTATGATTATTACTATGATTATTATTACAATTATTACTATGATCATTATTACGATTATTACTATGATTATTATTATGATTATTATTACGATTATAATTATTATTATTATTATCATTATTATTATGAATATTATTATTGATGATGATTATTATTATTATTATTATTATTATTATTATTATTAGTATCATTATTATTAATATTTTTTATCATCATTATTATTATTTTTATTATTAGTCTTTTTTGCTGAGTGATTTGCTAAAATGTTTGCATTAAAAAAATGAATAATTACGAAATAAATATCTACATTTATGCGTAATAATTGATATTCATCAACATTTTATTGAATTTAATATATTATTATATAAAGATAACTTAAGATTTAAGCAGAAGAAACAGTTTAAGAAAAATAACAGAAGAAATAATTTTTAAAATCTTAATATAAGGGACATAATATAAACACACAAACAACCACGAAAACGACTTCAAAACGGTATCAAATTATATGGAAAAGAAGAAGAAGAGGACTTTACTTATTATACCAGGAAAAAGCGAAAAATATTTTGATATATTTGAACCACACTCGTATATGTCACCGTTTATTAAATATATAATAAAGAATAAGTATAAATGCTTTAAAAAAATATTTCATAATAAATGAAAAGAATAAAGCGGAAAAACGTTTTGAATAAGATATAGAAAAACTAAAAACATCTTTTTTATATTAAATACACATTAAGATGAAATCATTTGAGGTAACGAAAAAGGAAAATCTTTTCTTTCGTGTCCATTCATCTACACAACATTAATAAACCAAGGAAAAGTATAATTCATTCGCATTCACCATACTTGTAAACACCCGTTGATAGGGAACAATAAAGTCTAACGCTTTCTCGGTTTAATACCAAATGCAGCAAACGGGTCAGATTAATCACTTAAATGCAGAATCCATTTCCAAAAGTTTTTCATACTCCTCGTAAGTAAAATAATTGATGGATGTTGAACACCATACAAATGATCGCATAATAAGCTTTGCGAAAAGAGCAAAAGAAAGAGATACGCTTACATTTTCATTTCATTTTTATTAGTTAGAAAGTGAACAGTTTATCATTGAAAAAGGTATTGGAAAATTCATAAACAAGAAAAATTGAAAACAAAAAATTTAAGAAATTCAGTTAATTTCTGTGCGATATTTCTCATAAAAAGTTGCCACACACAGTGACAGTTCACAAGCTGAGGGCCAGTAACATCACTACTTTCGAGCAAACGGCGACAGCGGACCTTCGAAATCAATTTCTTTTTGATGGTGCTTTATGCTTTGTGCAAAAACATTGTAGACATATAAAATGAAACATTTCTTTAGTGACATTGCCGAAATAAAATTGTTATTGTTGGTAGCTGAAGGCTTCCGATGCAGACAAACACTTTGAAAGTGGGTAAGAGGGCGTCTGCGGACTACGAACATATATGTACGATAGTAAAATGTATTGAACAGACATGCGCATGGATTATGTTAGCAGAATAATGAGAAATAAGAAAATTATATTCAAATGGACAGATGGACGGATGGATACGTCTAGCTGGATTCCGAATTTGATACTGATCAGAATATGTGCGTTTTGTTGTGTCTTTAAAATTTCTTTCTTGATGTTACAAACGTTTTCTTTAAAAATATGAAACTTCAATTGTCTATTATATTGGATAGTTGTGACCGAGTTTTCCCATTTCTATACAGGTACCAGAGGATAGCTAACACAGCATACGTGAAAGTCTTTACATATCATTCTGCTATGGTTTAACATTAGCGAGCAAAAGATTCAATCCTTTTTTATTTTGAAAGTAGAGGAGTTTTCAGTTTATGTTATACTGTAGTGTCTTGGCTTTTGACCGATTTGGTCTATTTTCAATAATAATCAACCAGCAAGAATTTCCAATGTTGCTGCCAAATTTAAAGACGATTTATCTTCCCTTTAAAAGCTGCTTTTCAGATTGTGTTACTAGAGTGTAATATTTTAAAGGTCAATTTTCAAATTATTTAACAGTTAACAATTTTAGGTAAATAAGGGTCTTTTATAGTGTCATTAAATTTAACGAGATTATGAAGATTACCAAAATAATTTTTCGATCGAAATGCTGAATTCTTTTAATTAATTTTATTGTCATTTTTTTATATATTGATTGTTTATATTTACATTCTCTTCATTATTATTTGTTCTAAAATCATATTGTTACAAAACTGCCTTTTTGTATTCTCTCTTTAGACACATCGCTAGATCACGAAAAGCGTAGATTTTTGTATTTACAATTTCTTTATTTACGAAGTAATATTTACAATCGCAAAGATTTTTATAAATTTATTACGAGGAAGTATTTTTTTAAAGTTTAACTATTTCTCAAATATTTTTAATCAACTGACGGTTTTTAAGCAAAATCCTCTGCTTATAAACCATACGAAAATCACAAACTTTCCGTCCCTTTCTGCTATGCCAGCTAATATCTTTCTGCTGAATTTTCCGGTGTAGTTTCATTAATCTCATTCCTGTTATATTTCTTGGAAATTTTTTGTCAATCTTTTCTTTTATCGACAGGTGCAAATGTGCCTTTTTATGAGCGCGACAGGTATCACATTAAAAAAGAATTTCCTTTGTCATAGATTTTATCAAATTTATTGCAGCTGTATTTTACAGTTTGAGATTTTCGTAACAATTTTGTGGACTTTTACCTAGATTTTCTTATTTTTTCTTATCAGCCGATAGAGAGCGCCAACGATCGTGCTTTTTATTTTGTCAACTATTCGCGATCTTAAGACTGCAAGCACAATTGAGTCGCTTTTACTTACTCTTAACCAGAGCACGTGCTATCAGAATAGGAAGAAGGACTTGTTCACAAGAATTTGTAAATAAATCAAACATTACGGATTTCTTCCTTATATGGGACATGAAACTAAAAATTCGATTAACAATTGTCGACTAAAAGTAAAAAAACACAACAATCAAGATTTCCATCATGACCCTCCTCCTGGCATAACAAATCATCTGTTGTCATTTGCTGAAAACATTAAGAAGAAGAACTAATAAAAAACAAGAAGTTTTCAAATTTCGAAAGACATAATTGGATTTGGAAAAATTCTCATCCACCAGCCACCACCATCTCTAAACCTTCGCCTGAACCAAGGGGCTTTTCCAATACATATCGTTCGTCCGTTTATGAGAAATTGCTTTCTCATATCATTCAGTCCTTTTTGTCTGCTAAATCACGCATACTAAGCTACTAAAAATCATGCATCAAAAGCTACTAATGAAATAGCTACTTCTTCTTCATCCCTACCGTCTACATGTAACTCTATGATGTTATCCTCCCCATCGTTATATCTTTCTTTCAATATAACATTGAAAGTCTAAGACGCAATTTTGATTCGCTCGATTTCTTTTTAAATTCAAAGTGAATTGACTTTTGTGTTCTCAGCAAAATTTTCCTCCTCGACGATTCTTCAATTCATCTCAAAATGTCTAATTACGCTGTGGTTAGTAAGTGTCGTGATGAAGGATACGGTTGGTGCCCCCACGCTCATCAGGAAGAACATTAAATTCAAAAGAATTCCGTATAATATTTTTGCTGATATTGTCATTGCAAAAACCACTAATCTAATAAGAAAAGGCGAACGTCTTAAAGAAATGTACAAGATAAAATTAATCTAATTATCCAATGCAGTTTCCTACAAATAATAACCGATAATTTAATTAGTTTAAAATATTCCACGATATTTTTAGAGTTTCATTGTTTTCCATGCTCTTCTGTTTAATATATAGAATAAAGAAATTGCTTCAAATTGTAAAAAAAAAAAGGAACAATTAATTGATTAACTATGATATACGTTAAGATTTTCCTGGAATTTCTGGAAAAATAAATTTTAGAATACCGTTTATAATTGAATGTTTCTTTAATTCATATTTCTTCTTTAATACAAAATTCAGAAGAAAAAATCAGAGATTATTCAATCAAATCAATCATATCTCATATAGATGACATCGATAGTTAGAATTAGCAAAATCCCAAAGGATAGATTTGATGAATATTATTTTTGTTTGCTGTATATAGACCAAGTTTTGAAAATGACCGTAAGCACTGAAACAACTATAAAGCCTACATATCGGAGACTTCGTATTTAGGATATATGTATTTAATCAATACTCGTGCATTCTTGTTTTTATAAGCTATTCAAGTGCTTCGACAATAAAATTTTTAAAAAAATTCACACAAATTGTAGTTAAATCGATCGAGCAATCGTCATTAATAACTTTGTATGCTTTGAAGTTATTGTTTTTAATAGTATGGTTAGTATTTTTATTTTTCATTGACAACGAATTGAGGAAAAATCTATTTAACAAAGCAATGCTTACTTTAGTACGAACGTTTCTTTCCTTTTTAGATTCTTAGCACAACAAAAGCAACTCGTCGAAGTATGGTTATTGTCTTTTATTTTCAATTTTGTTTGCCCGACTTTGTTCGTTTAACAGTTAACAACAAATAAAAGGTAAAATAAATAAAAATGAATTTTTTCAACATCTGTAATTACACAACAAGACCTCTGGAATTCATTTTACCGATTCTACTGCTTAGAATTATTCTAAATGACAGTTCTGCTGTGACTTAAAGAGGTTTTCCCGGTACGCACATATTGCTGCAAACGCTATAGAGAATTTGTATAGTGAATTATTACTCTCAACATCATGTTATTCTTAGCGACATTTTCACAATGTTTTTTTCATTTGTTTTATAATAATTTCACATTTTTGACGAAAGATTAATTATCATCGGACATTGTGAAAAAGGAGCTTATCCTTATTAATTTGTGCGCCAAAATTTACCTGATTAAATAAATCCCTTATAATACGATTATTGCGTCGATCTCTCTCTTCCCGTTCGCGTCTTCGCTTCTCTACTACTTCAGGCAGTCTAGCGAAACGTTTGCTACTCAAAGCTTTCATTTCCTTAGTATTCACGGTTTCTGCTTTAACATATATATTCGTATGTAATAGATTAGGTTATCAAAGGCAATATTTTGATATCATAACTCACGTACCGATAGGTGTCGGTGGTAAACGTTTAATGCGTTTCTCTAATGAATTGAAACTTGTATTATCTATTATTTCCCTTAATTGACGTTGGCGTTCTACACGCATTGTTTGCCTTGCTCTCAGTAAAGCCTCACGTTCTTTAGAGCGTTGTAAGAAATTTGGACGGGAATTTTCTAAATATTCTTGCAGTGCTTTCTGCTGCTCTGTTGTGTCCTTATTAAAGGATTTTATGTTGTTGGTCACGTATGTTGTGATCGATTTTGATGTCGGTATACGAGTTTTTGAAAAGTTATCCAACGATTGTTGCTCTCTATCTGGCTCATTTGTTTTCTCATCATCTGTGAATTCAATTAGATAAGCGATACCTTTCGGCTTAATTCGTACACTAGCCATACTCGAACAAGTTTTATAAAATTGTTGAGTGCAACCCATACGTTTGGTGTGTACATTTTTAGAAGACAGCGGACCATAAATAGGATATGAACCCCACGTTGAGTCGGTGGTTGGGATTCCTACGCCGGCATCGGCAACATCCTCATATTGATGATGAGTGGTTGTAGGGGTTGAAGAAGAATTTTCAGAGCCCATAGGTACGGACATATCAGAAGATATACAAAACAGAGAGACTGATGAAGTTGTGGTTGTAGTAGTTGCAACGGTGTCCTGTTGCCTGGTTATTTTCAGTTCTTGACTACTTGCATGCATATCTGCCGAAGTGTAAATAAAATGTGTCAATTTGGGAACAACTGTTGATGGAACTTTTTTCCCGAAATCTGAAGATTTTTGACTATTATTGCTAGGTAATGATGAATCCGTTATTTTTTGCTGATCTCTTTCTTTTTGCTGCATTTCATAAGTTTTTTGCTTATGTTTCACTACTAAATCTCGCAAAGTACTACTGCCGCTACCATCGTTAACTTTACGGGTGACAGTTGGAGTGCTTACTTTTTCTCTCTGTCTACTTTTGTCATCATTATCATGATCATCACGGAAACATGGTTTAACGGACAAATGCTCAGTTGATGTCATAGCATCCAAGGTCTTTTCGTATATCAATTGCGTTTCATTTCGTCGTTCCTTGCTTCTTTTTAGATTATCATTCAAATTAACAACATCTTCATTTGATTTTTCGATTATAACCTCGTTATTATGAATTTTCTGTTTTTCCGCGTTCTCTGATGATTTATTTGATTTCGATTCAATTTTTTCGTAAATTTCCGTATCAACGTTATCGTATACATTGTCAGATGAGTGCTGAGTTTCTGCAACGACTTTTCTTTTTTGACAATCGCCTATATTCTTTTGTATAGCACTGTTTTCCACTGGAAAACTATCGTGATGTAGTAGCGAGCGTTTTAAACATTGCAAACGATGTATTTCAATTTCGACCCAAGTTAGTTGGTCCAAATGGCTGCATGGACGTTGCATGCTTGATTTATTAGCTTTTCGGCGTGAACTCGACAATTTCGCCTGTTGCTTTCTCTCATATTCTACTTCAGATTGTGTCATTGGATTTAACCATTCACGCATATGTGGTTGTCCAGCATCTATTTGCGAATTAATATGAGTATTTCTGGCGTTTAATTCTACCGATGAACTTCTTATTTTACGACTAGTGGAGGGTAATTTCCACAATCTATTTTCACCAAAATTTTTTACATTTGACAAATCGCTATAACCACCAGCTTTTTTTGTTTCATCATTATTTTTATCATTACATTCGTATGTATTGAAAGTCACTTCACTTGACGCCTGAGTGTTAGATTCTGTTATTACTGCTGATGTAGATTTCGATGTGGATGCTCTTTCTTTTGCTAATGGTGTCATTTTTAACACATCGTGAGCTCTATGTGGATTAGTTGGCACTTGCATTTTTGTTTTCGATGATCTTGGCGGTGATTTGTAAACTAATTTTAATAAAGGTAAATAAAATCCAAGAAAAAAACAAAAATTTTTTTTAGAATGAAAAATAATTGTAAATATTGTACTTGTGAAAAATATACGCACATGTGAAAAATGTGAAATGAGAAACGAAGCAATATAAAAACAAGTAGAAAAATTATATTCGGCTGTGATTGAATCTTTCACACTCACGACCTTCTTCTTTAAAAAAATATTAAGTGGGCATGGCTGATACTTTTCTTTTTCAAAGAAAACACGTGAAAATTGTTATTGCGTATGTGTGTAGTTGAAAGACAATGAGCAAAACATCCAGAAGGCAAAGGTGTTTTGAGTTTATATTAAACTGTACGCGTGTCCTTTGAATGATAGAGCTCATTGTCTACCCCCAAAACGCTTTGTAAGAACTTGCAATGTTTCTGGCAAATTCGGAGCCCATACCTTCATTTTTGTGGCCAGGAGAATTTTTACCACATAAACTATACAGACAGATAGGCGGACGTGATTAAATCTATTTTAAAACTGATAGTGACCAAGAATATATATATTTTATAAGGTCTCTGAAATTTCCTTCAGGATTTTGCAAACAAATGAATAAACCGACTTATTACGATGATACTGGACCGTAATCTCATTTTCCAACGATCATATGCCTGTACGAGAATTAAATTATCACTCATGTGCTTCAATGAAATTCTTTGTGCTCTCTCCACCTCTTGTCAGAATTTCGTAGATACTAAACATTGATCTTCAAATTTTCTGATTCACTGGATATTTCGTGATGAGCTTGGTAATTTGTCAAAAAAAGCTGTTACCAACGAAGCTCCAGTGGACTCTAAATTAACTTTTAAAGATGCATTTGACATTATTCGTAAGAAATTTAACGGAGGATGGCATCGTGAATACGATGTTCACGAGACAATGAACCGTTTTTCTCCTCATTTTCAATTTAATTCCGATATTAAGACTCTTAATCGGTTGAATAGTGGTTGCACGTATATAATCATTCTTACTTACTTAAAGTAATTGCAGTTTCTTCTGATAGGTACCTTGTCCTAGATTCGAATCGTAGACGAGCAGCAATTACCTTGTCACACAATTTGATTCGCTAATTCTCATTACATCGAATTGATTAAAACTTATCATATTGAATACTTTAATGAATTAGCGGTGTTTTCGAAGAGAACTAAAATAGTCAATTTAACTTTATTTGTTTACTTCATTCATTAATGTTTTTCCGTAAAAATCCTGGTGGAACAGATTAATCTTTTTCTTCAATTTCGTGAGATGCAGCCAAAAAAAAAAAAATTAAAAAACCAAATTTCATAGTTTTGAAATTGTGGAATGGAATTATTTTGCAGATGCTAACTAAATAGCTGTCATTAGAGTCTATAAATATGCCTCAAGTTTTGAAAATAGATGAACGCTATACAACGCAAAATCCAGATTTAACTTTCTAACATAGATGGAAGCACAAATATGGCATAGGACATAAGCCATTTGAATTGGTCCAGATTATTTAACTTAATGGAGCCGTAATTCAGAAAAATATATGATGAAGATTTTATGAATGCTTGCTTAGCGAATTCTATTTTTGAATAAATTTCTACTAGCCCTGCAATTACAATATTCCATGTTTGCTTTTAAACTTACCGCGTATTGAAATTAATTTCTCATTTTCTGCTGTATCAGTTGAATCTTGGGATCTTACCCTTTGCTTAAATTTGGGAATGTTAAAAATAATTTCTACTGTGTGAATTGATGGTTGTACGGATTGAATACTAAGTATTTGTGTACTTCCAGCTAAGATTAGATAAGAGATACTAGGTGAGACTATCTTTGTAGCTTGTGATCGTTGGAATTGTTCCATAACCGAATCAGCATTTATATTGCTGCGTGATTCAAAAAAATTATCATTCCACGAGTTCAGGGCATGATGTATTTTTGGTTGAATATTATTTTGGCGGGGAGAATTACTACCGCCGTTTAAACGTGTAATGCATTTAACGATCTCGCTTACTAGTTCCTGTTTTTGGAGTTGTGTAACACTTTTTTCGTCGATTAATGACCATGTTAACTGTATACGTAAATCTAATTCAGGTACATCATGTGAAACAGAAAAAGAATTATTTGACGTTCTTGTAGCAGAGTGGAAGGTACTCTCTTTGTTTCCTTCAAGAATTTCTAAGAACTTAAGTTGCAGTTTTTATATAGTGGGAAGGTTATTGGCCATTTGATCGTTTTTCTCCATAAGAATTTTGCGTTGCACTATATCAGTTAAAGTAGCGACAAATTCGTATTGCGATTGTATTTTTAATTGCCCTTTAGACTTCGTTAACAAATTATTTTTAACATAATGACAAAATGAATACACACCACTCTTCTTCTTCTTCGGTGGTGGATATAAAGAGGTAAGAGAACCACATTGGTTAGAGTGGAAATAAGGATATGGAACTGTATAAAGAAAAGGCAGAGGTTTGGATAAAATATAAAAGTTAAATAAAGTGAAAAGTCGACAGTTCTGATGCGGGAAGTTAGTTCCTTAAAATCTACACAATGGCGAGCACGAAAGATGCTAAAGAAATTATAATATGCTGCGAAAAGGCCAAAAGACCGCTTTATGTTATCCAAATTTTTGCATTCAAAAATAAGATGTTCAGCCGATTCAGCCGTCGAACAGGTGACACATGTATCATTGTCAACAGTTCGGATCAGTTTAAGATAAGGTGTATCAAACGTGTGGTTGGTGGCTACTCCGTTTAAAGCCTTGATTTCCCAGGTCGAAGAAAAGAAGCCTGGAAATGGTTTGAAGGAACCAATCATATTAAAGCGCTAATAATAGATTTGAGAGTATTTTCCCCGATATTCTTTAAAGGAAATATTCTCAATTGCCATAACGTGGTTGACTTGAATCTACTTTTGGACAAACATTCTTTGTATAAAACATTGTAGGAAACAGATCCACAAGAAAGACTTCTGGTGCCAGAGCATTCTTTGAATTAGTAGCTTCGCAAAATTTTACTTTCACCAAATCTGCCACCTCTGAAACGTTGTTTTAGTGTAGACAACAAGAATTCAACCTGTAGGATGCAATAACTAAATTTAACAGTTTTGCAAATATTTGGTTTCTTAAATCCGATCTTCACGCTGGTTGTAGATATGAAGTGTTTGCCGAATGTTTTAGTGAAGGCTTTGGGGATGTCAAATTTTATGTTTCTAGCAGAAAAATTGTTATTTAAATTCAAATCGTTTGCATTGCTAGATGTATCAAACAGTAACTTAGCTTCGCCTTTGCTGATTGCCTTAAGGACCTTAAAACCATCAAGATTGAAATTTTTGAAAATTTCAAAAAAAAAAAAACAAGATACGAGCTTGTATTTATATTAGTCTTTGATTATCTTTATCTGCACACCATTCAACAAAAGACGTAGAAATCACCTTTATTATCATTATCGTAAAGGTTTATATTTGCTTGATTACCACTTTCATTATGTGACTGCTGTTGCTTAATGACCATCTCCGAGGAATCGAGGAGTTCCCTCCGCTTTCGTTTTTTGTTCCTTTCTTGTCGTCATGTTACCTAAATCCATGTTTTTATTAGCAAATCCATTTAATTTGTCTAAATACGAAATCATGTCTTTTTTTTAAATATAATTTTCTTTGTCATAGCCACGCGAGGGGTGACGTTTGTCTTTGTGCTGACTTAAATGCAGAAAATTAAAACCAGCTTAGGTGAAGATTTTCGAAGTTCGAGGATGGATTTGGTATGTTGACAATTCGTATGAAAGCAGAAATCCTAAGCTTTTGCTAGATCAACATCACTTTCAGAGTCAAAAGAGTGTAAATGATGCTGTATTATTCAGTGTATTGCCTGCTTTTAAGTATTGTCACAGGAGTTGATAAAAGATAAAGACAAGTTAACTTGGTGAAACTGCGAAAATACAGTAGCAGTGTTCCATACTTTATGAAAGAAGACACTGAGATTAATCTATCAATGTTTATGTAATGAATTAATTCGATGAATTAAGAAAATTTGATTGATGCATTTTTTTTTAATTTTTAATTTTATCAAAGGAAAAAATTGATTATCTTGTCTTAGAGTTGCCGACATTTTTTGATTAAACGATGTTTCCCCGATGTACAAAAACTTCATTCAGAATGTAAAACTCAAATACGGATAAATAGAGATAAACAAAACAAAGCCATGTTGCTAACGCGATGAATTATAAAAACCGCTTTTTCTCTATTTGCAAATCAGTCATCAATCAATCAGTTTAAAGAAGACCCATTAAATTAATCTTTGAAAGTTAGTAATACAATATTTATATTAATTTTATCGTTTCATTTACAACGTTTGGACATATGCAAAATGTATCATAATTCGAAATCGTCATAAATCGAAGTAATAATAATAATAATGTGGAGCCATGATATAAAAAAAAAAAAAGATTTAATCGGGTCTTTTAGCTAATTCCCTAAAGAGATAATTGCTACGTGAGAATGGCAATTTGGTTTACCTTTGTTATTGTATTTACTTATTTGTATACAAAATCTTATTTGCTCTTAAGTTGTTTTTGTTCACTCTTGTGAAGTTTCCTAGACACGTCAACAAAGTATCATTGGAAATTTTTGTTTGAAGTTTGATTAAACGAGATATTTAAATTTTTTTCTTCATTTTCCAAAAAAAATTTTTCATTAATTTTGTGCAAAAATGCGTATCAGCAACATACGAAGCGGACGTATATGCCGTTTGGCTTTTTGCTGCTTGGTCATATTTCCGTTATTATATCTGTTAACCACATGGAATGAAAGAAATAAACGTTCTCAAGAGACTTATCAATCACAGTCTAAGCATTATTCAAGGCTAGAAAGTAGACCGAAGGAAGTTCCGGTTCTGGCAGAAGGTAATTGAATGGGAATATTTTTGTTAAAGTTTGTCATGTTTTTTTAATCTTTGTTTAGGCTTGGGTAATTTTGAACCAAAAGATCTCCCAGAACGAAACGGTCCAGGGGAAGATGGTAAAGCTTACCATTTGCCGGCCGAAAAGCAAGCTAAGGCTGACGAATCTGAAATGCAGTATGGGATGAACATAGCTTGTTCTGACGAGATCTCTATGCATCGTAGTATACTTGACACGCGTCTGGAGGAGTGTAAGCACTGGAATTATCCGTATGATTTACCGAAAACTAGTGTAATTATAGTCTTCCACAATGAGGGATTTTCAGTACTTATGCGTACAGTACATTCGGTTATTGATCGTACACCGTCACATATGTTACATGAAATATTGCTTGTGGACGATTATTCTGACAAACAAGATCTTAAGAAAAATTTAGACGACTATGTGAAGCAGTTTAATGGTTTGGTTCGTTTGATACGAAATTCGGAAAGAGAAGGTTTGATACGCACCCGTTCAAGAGGAGCCAAAGAAGCAACAGGTAAATAGTATAATTATTTATTCTTCTTAAATTGTGTACTCGTCGTTGAATGACAGGCGAAAGGCATAGCATTGTCATTGCTCTTTTAAGACTCAAAACTAAGCATAATAGATTTTATAAATGTAAAGGGGATGACAATATATATATAAACAATTCCGAAAAAACTTCGAAAAGCACATAAAAATTCCAAGACGCTTTTCTAAATAACTTACAACGTATGGCATCTGAAATCGATCCGAATTTTACTTTTTAGAGTTCATTTTTTTTATATTTATTAACGTTAAGCTAGTTTGAATAACCAGCTTTAATTTGCGTCATAGGTTTGTCCACAATTAGCATTAATGCAAAAATTCAAAATTTACTCTCTAGCGTTGTCTATTTAGTAACTTCTCCATGATCTTATTGTCCATATCTTAATGTTTTGGTACCTGTGCTCCAATCAGGTAGTAAGATGATCTCCCCTTTACTCCCGTATATTAAAATTTCGATTAATCACATTTTCCTTAGTAGTGAATACATTAAAAAAGATGTAAAGAAGGGCCAATTATCAAAAAATTCAACAAAAGACTAACATATTATATTTGTTTCATCACATTTTCGTTATTGTAAATAATGTTTTGTATTTTTAGGGGAAGTTATAGTATATTTGGATGCTCATTGTGAGGTTAACATTAACTGGCTGCCGCCACTTTTAGCTCCGATTTATCGAGATCGTACCGTTATGACAGTTCCAATCATTGACGGCATTGATCACAAGACTTTCCGATATCATTCGGTGTATGGAAGCGAAAATCATTTTCGGGGTATCTTTGAATGGGGAATGTTGTACAAGGAAAATGAGCTACCAAAACGGGAAAGAAGGCGCCGGCAATACAATACAGAGCCTTATCGTAGTCCAACCCATGCTGGCGGTCTCTTTGCCATTAATCGTGAATACTTTTTGGAGCTTGGAGCTTATGATCCTGGCTTATTGGTATGGGGTGGCGAGAATTTTGAACTAAGCTTTAAAATTTGGCAATGTGGTGGAAGTATTGAATGGGTGCCGTGTTCACATGTGGGTCACGTCTACCGTGGATTTATGCCCTACAATTTCGGTAAATTAGCGGAGAAAAAGAAAGGGCCTTTAATAACTATCAATTATAAACGAGTTATTGAGACATGGTTTGATGATATACATAAAGAATATTTCTATACTCGCGAGCCTTTAGCGCGCTATCTGGATATGGGAAATATTAGTCAACAGTTGAATTTAAAAAAACGACTTAGTTGCAAATCATTTCAATGGTACATGGATAATATAGCATATGATGTGTATGATAAATTTCCTTCTTTACCTGCCAATTTGCATTGGGGTGAACTACGAGCTGTGGCCACCGACACCTGCCTTGATTCAATGGGCAATCAACCGCCAGCACTTATGGGTTTATCCCATTGCCATGGTTCAGGTAACCATCAACTAATACGACTGAATGCAGCTGGTCAGTTGGGTGTTGGCGAACGCTGCATAGAAGGTGATCGCCAAGGTATTAAATTGGCTGTTTGCCGTTTGGGCACTGTAGATGGTCCTTGGAGTTATAATGAACAATCGAAACATTTACTTCATCGCGGCCAGAAAAAATGCATGTCTCTACATCCGGTTACACAGCAATTGTTCTTAGCTTATTGCGACAGCAACGATGCCTATCAGGAGTGGAAGTTTAGAACGATTAAGCCCGACTATCATTAGAAAATCACAACATAAAAATCCACTGCGCGTAAGCAATATTTAATTGGTTAACAAAAATCAATCAAGTAAATATTAGAAATATATAGAATTTAGATTTCAGGCCTAACATCTATTGGCAATTTATGCCACTGGTTCGTGTTTTATCAGTCTATTTCTTTCTTCTCTCGCCGTAATCAAAAATTACATCTTAAACTTGTACAAGTTTTAGTAGTAATGATTTCAAATATTATCGATTTTTTATTATTTTATTACTTTAAATATGGTTTGGGTCGCAGCATTGCCGCTATATTCATAATAAAACTAATTATTGTTATACTTATCACAAGAGATGTATTAGATTTGTCAAGGGGTTGTAATCTGTTACTGTACTCCTTGGATATATCGCAAAGTCTTTACATGCTTGATCAGCGTCCATATCGGTGCCGATATGTTTGTTCGACTGCCTATTGAAAATGTTTATATAGAAAACGAAATGTGGCATGAAATTTTTTTTTGTCGCTATCTTCAACGTAAGTTAAGAAATCAGCGAAATCTCCTGGTCTGTGTCCGCTTAAAAATCATAGAAAATTTACAATTGGAGTTTGCTGTTTGAGCTCGGTCTTTAATTGTTCTTTAATAAATTCCATTTTACAAATTCCAATATTAGGGCAATCCTTACCCATAATTACCAAAGAATCCTATATATATAAATAAGATGAATTATAGAAATATTTTTTTTTAGTTTGTGCAATTACCTAGAAAATTATTTAATATGAAATATCATAGGCACGTGCAACATACGGCTTATACTGAAGAATAGATTTGTCTTTATCATTCAATCGAATCTCATACATAAGCTGGCGGTGGACAAAAAATTCGGCATATATAAGCCGAAGTAATTTCTTGTTAAATACATTTCATATTTTTTTTTTTTTTGTTTGAAAGTTAAATTATCTTTAAACTATGTATTTGTTAATACGTTAATGTGTCTATGTGGAAATGAATGGGTTGTTGTTGTGCTTTGTGTCTGTCTTTTTGTGTGCTTGATTATCTAATAATACTTTCTTTAATGAAAATACTAGTTTTTTATTTTAATATTTTTACTCTTTTTTTTTTTTACAAAAACCTTTTATTAAAATCTTTACCCAGGTAGCCTGTAGGAGGTAAATTAAAATTTTGTAGTGAGAGTTAAAAAAAAAAATTGTTTTCTTAAAAAGTCTGAACTATTACAATAATTATATACGAAAAATAAAAAGAAAAACAAAAAAAGAAAAACAATAATAACAAATAACAAGAAACGTTTAATAAAAAAGAAAAGTTTATATATTATTGATTTGTTTTGTTGTTTTCAATGCATTCGGGTACGAATATATGGTCGATATGAAAAATAAAATCAGAATAACTACGTCTGTTTGTCTAATTGCGTCTAGTCCTTTATTATCATAATTATAGTCATCTCTAGAGTTTATATAGAAGAACAAACTTTGCCTTAACTTTTATTCACTATTCCGTTTTTCCTTTTCTTAAAGTAAACCTTCAAAATTAAAGATATGTAATTTAAAATACCTAAAGATCCCGCAGACCTTTAATCAAGATCTTAAATTTATTTTATTATTTCCTTGTCAACGAAAAAGTAGAGCAAATCGGATATAGATTTCCCCACAGCCGCCTCGAAACCATATTTCAAACGGCGATGAAATGCTGTCAAATTGTATAAAAATATAGATTGAAATATATAAATATATATATTGCAATATATATGTAAATATTTATATGAAATACATATATTTCGTATAATTCGTGTGTATTACAACCCAAATTCTAATATATTAAATAGTGGTAACGTTGACTATTTCCTTATTTTACGTGATTGCGTGAATCTAGTCCAGTGCAAAAAAGAATATTTTACGGTTTTGCATTTCGCAAAAAAGGCATAATCTTCCCTTTAATAATTCTCCGAATAAGTTCCAATAATATTTCTGAACCAGAGAAGAACACAACTGTTCATTTACTAAAATAAAATAAACAAATATAATCATTTGCACTCAAAAGTTTAACAAACCTATCGTATCGTCAATGTTCTCATTGATTATTATTAATTATATAAAATATATAATGATTATGAATATTAATAATTAATAATCAAAACTTTGTGATCTAGTCATCAAATTGTTTGTTCAGCTCTTAAGATCATTTGTTCCATGTAATCGCAGAAATGCTAAACGCATTGCCAGTCTCTTCGGAACATCTTATTTTCGGCAGCAAGAAGCCTTTCAGAGCTTAAAACTCGAGATTTATCTCAGCTATAAAATATTGCAAATTCATGCTTTCTGTGATTGGTTTCTAAAATCTCGTTAAGATTATTATGGCTGGAAGAACAAGCAGCTTGGATATAACATTTCACATGACGAATTTCCTGAAAATGCATAATAATTGGTTTTATTCTATTTCATGTGTTTCATGAATTATCAACAGTTTAGTATGCTTACCAGGAAAAAAGTTATTGTTGACATGGCATAAATTCAAAACACAAAGTATTCTGATAAATGCCTGCTGAATTGTGTTTATATGTAATTTTTCCGAAATAATTAATAGCCTGGCACGGAAATGTTGTTTTTTGAGGTTTTTCTTTGGCTTTTAATGTGAAATTTTTTTTTGGCATTTTTCTTGATGATTTTCGATAAATTATAATAAATTTAAGCAAACGTTGTTTTTTAATCCATTTGTAACACTATGTTAGCGCTTTAATCACTTCAGAATTTTTATTAAATTTTAGTAATATTTGTTGTTATTGTTAAAATAATTTCGCTGTTTTAATTTGATTTTTCAATAATGTAAATAATGAATTTATCGCGACCTTTTTCGTTGGCACTTCCAAACGCAAATATTATTATTTTAAGCTTTCTTTTCTCCGTAGATTAAAAGATTAATTGTAGAAAAATCTCTTTTTGAATTTTTGTAGTAAATTAATAATATAAAAATTGAGCAAACGATCGATATAATGTAATGAAAAGTGTTATAAAAAGTTCAAACAAAAAGCTGCCACACGAAATATTTTATATATCGTCTAAAGGCGACAGCTACTCTTGCTAATACTCGATAATATACTTTTAGTCTGAGAATTTATTCCTTTAGTGTAAAAAATTATGATAATAATTTTTTTTAATAATATATGTCTTGGAAGCAGTTAAAAGCTATTAGAAAAAAGTACATTCATTATCTTGCTTAAAATCAAAAAATCAAAACTACCACCACCCACTTACAATACTCGCATATAAAACACATCAAAAACTGAGCTAGATGCAGAAATTGTATATACATATATTTTTATGTGCATTTTTTGTTGATAGTTAGTAGTAGTGAAAATTTGGAAGGTGGACCATAGCAACTATTGTCCTAATAGGTAAAAAACTGTACTTATCATTATTGTTGTATTGATCAAAAATTTAAAATAACTATTTTAAGGGCTCGGAATTTAAAGCTGCTTTTTTCGCCTAACAATAACGAAATACTCTGCAGTTTTCTTGGGTAATTTTAAGTTGGTAAACATCAAAAATTCAATTATAACTTATATATATATATATATATATATATATATTCATTCCTATTCGGTTTATTAATATTCGTGTGTTTACAAGCGTTTTTAATATTGTGATTATTAGTGGACGAATTCCCGTTTGGATATTTTTAATGTTATTGATGGCAACCTAAAGCCCACTACGGGGACAGTGTATAGCAGTTTGATAACACTGACTAAACTGACTAATTTCCTATATTGCAGGTTTTTACTTCATGCAAAGAATCATTTTTGAGTCTGATCTCTACGAATAAAGTCGTATCACTCGTTTCTTAAAGAGAATCAATACATGTAAAAAAAATTATTATGAAATTTCAAAATAATCGATTTATTATACTAATCGTGAAATTACATTAATACATCAGACATTGATACATAAAAATTGAAACGATTAATTAAACAGACAAAGTTTTAAAGAATAATGAAGTAAATCTAAGACAATCAAGCTACATGAACAAGTTGCGTTTCAAAGTGAAAAAATTGCTTACATAGAGTGGATCAATATATTCTGTACATCGCCTAAAAAATTCACCCTTATACAAAACTATCAAATAAGATTTATTTGTGTGTCATTGAGCTAAGAAGAAGGAAGAGAAATTTCAGCAAAGGAGCGAGAGTAATATAGTATAGACAGTTACTAATTTAAACATCTGTTTTTGTTATTGTTTGTTTACGAGTGTATTGCTTCCCAATCAATATGTCTTGTGTAAGTGCTACGAAGGCAATGATTATTTTTTATTATCAGGACTATATTCTTTTAATCTTATTTAGAGTATGAAAGCCACTAAATGTCCCACAGACGAATTGTCTTTAACCAATAGAGCAATCGTTAATGGCAGTGATTTTCCAGATGATATTAAGTATATTATTATAGCAATTAGATAATTTTTAATTGTTCAATGGAGTATTGATTATTATAACATTGATGTGTATAGATATGCCGACATTTCACCAGGTCCTGGTCAGCATTTTATATTTGCTTTGGAACGCACACCAGAAGTGCCACGGGGTCATGTAGGTTTTTCTTTGGTGCAACGCAAATGGGCAACTTTGTCAATTAATCAGGATATTCATGTGCGTCCATATCGTTTTGATGGCAATTCTGACATCATAACTGTGGCCTCGTTCGAGACAGATTTTCTGCAAAAGAAAACGTAAGTTTCTTAATATCTCAATTTTTTTTAAAGTGCTGTAAGTATTGTTTTTGTAAAATTTAGCATCTCAAAAGAACCCTATGACACCGACCAAATGGCTAAAGAATTTCTTATGCAATTTGCTGGTTTGGCCTTGACCGTTGGTCAAAGTTTAGTTTTTAGTTTTCAGGAAAAAAAGTTGCTCGGGTTGGCTGTAAAAACTTTAGAAGGTAACTATTGCAAAATAAAACTATTAACAATCGATTTGGATCAGTAAGTTAACAATTGCAATGATTTTACACCAGCAATTGATCCGAAAGCGATTGGTGAGGGCAAGGAAGCTTCTACTAAAAACGTACGATTTGGCCGCATTACGGGAAACACTATGATACAATTCGAAAAAGCAGAAAATTCATCATTGAATCTGCAAGGTAAATCAAAAGGCAAGGTGGTCCGTCAATCAATTATTAATCCTGATTGGGATTTTGGCAAAATGGGTATTGGCGGCTTGGATAAAGAATTCAATGCTATTTTCCGTCGTGCTTTTGCTTCAAGAGTATTTCCTCCGGAAGTGGTTGAACAATTGGGTTGCAAGCATGTCAAAGGTATTTTACTCTATGGACCTCCTGGCACAGGTAAAACTCTGATGGCACGTCAGATAGGCAATATGCTGAACGCTCGTGAGCCAAAAATAGTAAATGGTCCTCAGGTTTTAGACAAATATGTAGGCGAATCGGAAGCTAATATAAGACGGTTGTTCGCTGAGGCTGAAGAAGAAGAAAAAAGAGTAGGTTTTTTAACTTTTTATCATAATATGTTCATCTTTGCTTTTTCTGGCTTTATAGTTAGGCCCTAATAGTGGTTTACATATAATTATATTCGATGAAATTGATGCTATTTGCAAAGCGCGTGGTTCAGTAGCAGGTAATAGTGGAGTCCATGACACTGTAGTGAATCAACTGTTGGCTAAAATTGACGGAGTGGAGCAACTAAATAATATTTTGGTAATTGGTATGACAAATCGTCGCGACATGATTGATGAGGCTTTGTTACGTCCTGGCCGCTTGGAAGTGCAAATGGAAATCAGTTTGCCTAACGAGCCTGGAAGAGTACAAATTCTAAATATTCATACGAAACGTATGCGTGATTTTAATAAAATCGCTGGGGATGTGGATACAAAAGAAATCGCTACTCTTACAAAGAATTTTAGCGGCGCTGAATTGGAAGGTTTAGTACGTGCTGCCCAATCTACTGCTATGAATAGATTGATAAAAGCTGATCAAAAAGTATCTGTAGATCCTGAAGCTATGGAAAAATTGAAAGTCACAAGAGCCGATTTCTTACATGCTTTGGAAAATGATATAAAACCAGCTTTTGGCACAGCGCAAGAGGTGTTAGAGAATATGCTATCACGTGGCATTATAAATTGGGGCCAACCGGTGACAAACATATTGGAGGATGGTATGTTGTATGTACAGCAAGCTAAAACGACTGAATGTTCTGGTTTGGTATCGATATTGATTGAGGGTTCACCTAATTCGGGTAAATCAGCTTTAGCTGCTAAACTAGCCCAAATGTCAGATTTTCCTTTTGTGAAAGTGTGCTCACCAGAAGATATGGTTGGTTATACAGAATCAGCTAAATGCTTGTATATACGTAAAGTGAGTTTACAAATTCGTTTAGTTACTATATTTCAATAATGCATATATAATATTAGATTTTCGATGACGCTTATCGTTCCACACTGAGTTGCATTGTGGTTGATAATGTTGAACGTTTGTTGGATTATGGTCCTATTGGTCCACGTTATTCTAATTTGACTCTGCAAGCTCTGTTAGTGCTGTTGAAGAAACAACCACCTAAAGGTCGCAAATTATTAATTTTGGTTACATCAAGCAGACGGCAAGCAACTGCAATAGAAATTGTCAATTATATAATAATTTTTGTGTTTAATTCTAGTGAGGTCTTAGAGGAGATGGAAATGTTGTCCGCTTTTACTTCTGTTATACATGTACCTAATCTATCTAGTCCGGAACATGTGTTAGCTGTTCTAGAAGATGCTGATCTTTTTAGCAAAGGCGAGTTGCAGGCAATTGGCAAAAAGATGGGAGGAAAACGGTAAGTTCAATATAAATACATCTACTCTAAACCCTCCACTGATCGCCATTTTAAAAAGTTTATAAATTTCCAATATTTTTTAAAAGCTTTAAGACCATCTCTTTGTAATCGGTGTGCGCTAATTATGTATTAGATGCATTATATTTACTTAGGCCGTCTAGGTGTGAAATAAGAAGTGGGGGCCGGTATGACTAAATCTCGTATGTTTATCGACCTTCTACCTTATAACCCACCCTACGGCTCATTGAAACTTTTGCCAGTTACAATATTAGTGCATATGTATATACTACAATTCCCTTATTAACATTCACACAAACTGTAATATATAGAAACATTCAATAATGAAAACATTACCCCGATATTGTGCTTGTGCTGATTTGGTTTGTATTAAGATTTTTCGTATAGTTTGTGTGGTTGTAATTGGATTTACTGGCAAAATCTAACTTCTGACAAATTGCGAATGAATGATGATATCAATTATATCAATTACTGTTATAAGTTTGGCGTATTTAATTTATTTTAAAAGGAGCAGCGCGGTTAAAATGCGACCAAACGTGATAGCATGTTGTGTGAGACGCGGCGAACTCCTGGATATATGTATAAGAATGCTGGGAAAGAGAAGTGGTCTTATTAAAGTAGTTGACTAGTTTGTTTTATATTTGTACAATGTTTGCAATGAAGGTATATATATGTACATGAACACAGTACATAAACATAGGAATTCTGAACAAGATCGGGCACCTCAAGGCAAGACTTTGAAACTCCTATTCACACATAATAATTACACTAATTTTTGCTGAACATAAAAGTTGTAAATGCGATGTAAGCTCTTGACTGCTTCTACCGATACTTCGAGTTTGTGTTCCCTCTAATGGTCATTATTTTGTCTTTTCATATACAAAACATCATGGCTTTAGGAAGGTTTATCCTTACTGCTGATATGGTTGCTAAAACTTTCACGTTTTATTTATAATTCTTGAAGTTGACGATTAAATTCTACAGGATTTACGACGAATTTGTCCTTTTGGATTTATGTTGAGTAAGGCGTCCCTGAGGGCTGTTTTTAATTTAATGTAATAGTTTGATGCATATTTCTGCTCATGACATATGATATTGACTTTAGTGAATTCTGTTGAATGTGCGATATAAAATTTTTCTTGAGTATAGAACTATCGTGGACTGTTTTGACTAAATTGAGCTGGCGTTGATTTTTTAGTCAATCGAGATCGTGTTGACTTTAAAGGGTTACCGTTGAACTTGTTATTTGGAGTTTGCATCGAGTTTATATTGAAGCAAGCATCAAATTTTGGGCGGTAATCGTTTTCATCGAATTTATCTTTGTGACCTGCATCCTTTGAGTTAAATTGCTGCTTTAGTGTCAATTGTTGAGCCATAACGAGTTATGCTCGCATTGGTGTTCTATGCTAAATTAGTTAAATATAATATATACGGGACTAATCGATCAGATGTGTTGACTTTCTTGCATTTGAGTGGAAATTGAGCTTTCAGTCTTCGAATTTTGTTGACTTGGTTGAATGGTTTTAAACTTAAAATATTGTGTGAAATTGTGTTGTTTCCTCTTTTTTATGATTTCCGTGAACTGAAACGATTTAGCTATAACATTGATTGCGCAGGCTAAAATGTAACCTTCACCTGCTTTCCTAAGAGATCTCTTTGAGTATTTGTTAAACAAGCTGGGAAAATCATGACACTATCGAGAGACAATTTTCAAAACAATTATTGTGATAGTATTCAAGCCTCTGACAGAAAAGCGTTTTTAGGATGGAAGAAGGCAGGTTACCTTTGGCTGTAGAGAATGAAGATAAAATGTTAAGATCAACAAAAGAAAGTTGTTGGAATTAAAGTCCAAGATGAGACATGGATTTATGTTCTCAAAGATATGTTGTTGTTATCATTCCAAGTCAATAAACTAACGGCATTTCGTTTGGTGAATCGGTGACCGTTGATATAATTCAAAAAAGGTGTCACGTTAGCGTCAACATATGTTGATTCTGAGTTAGCCGAAAGTCTTCACAAATTTGATAAGAAGCAAATTTCTATTGCCAAAGTCCATAGTTAAAGAGTACAATGTCCATGTAAGATGAGTCGATCTCCTGGACAGCTTTTGGGGAGATATAGGAAAAGACACAAACGTCGCAAGTGGTATACCAGATTATTTTACCACATGATTGATATGGCAGTGATTAATTCGTCAGTATTATATAGTAAAAAAAAAAACAAAGCAAACCTTTCATTAGAAGAGTAATCACCGGAATTGAATTTATGTTCGTATAAAAAGGGCGATGGCAAGAAAAGAGGCGAGGTGCATGCCCCGCCAAAAGATATATTGAATGGTATAGGCCATGATGAACGAAGATGCGGTACTAAAAATAGATGCAAACTTGCAGGTTGGAAAGGATTTTCACGAACTGAGTGTGCCAAATGCGAAGTTGCTTTGTGTCACAACAGAAATCGTAATTGCTTTGCCATTCNCCTTTTCTTATCTATTCACACAATGTGCTCAAAATCAACAAGCACTTCAACAATTCTAAATATATTAGTTTGGGGAAAAAGAAATCCATCCAATCTTATATGAACTTCAGGACTTTATTTAACATTTCGAATTGGAAAATAATGGATTTCTTTTTCCCCAAACTAATTTTTATCCAAAATTGGAGGAAGTCTTCTTTTCTTGCCGGATTCTTTTGGTGACAATAATTTTGTATACATCTTTTCTCATTATTTTTAACATATACGTTGCCCTTTTAGCCACAGCTGATTTCAAATCACTCCAATTATTATTAATTGCCTCATATATTGCAATCTTAACATTAAATTCTAAACTGTCAGATAGTTCTGAACAAAAGCGTCTTAAAATAGACTTTTCCATCATCGGTTTTCATATGAAAAAAACCATTTTACACCAACTTTTAAGAAGAATCAGAACTCAGACTCAACTAAATCAGTCGAATGCGACGGTTGTAATGATGTGAGTGAGCTCTTTAGTCTCAAAGAATGCAATGTGGGAAGATGTATTAATGTGATGTAATAATTAAGAATTGTCCGCTTATAATTCACGTGAAAAGCCTCATGTAAACGACGCGAAACGATCAAAAAGTATTCTTTATTAATAGGTTAGTATAGAATTCATAATGTGTAGCAATACAATAATCGAAGTGGTAGATCATTTTTTTTTTTAATTAGGGCTTAATGCGACATGATGAAACAAAGTTTTTTTCTTTTACGGTTTCTTAAAATCAGTTGTTCTTAGATTTCCCGTCATAGCCTCATTATTTGCTGAACTGCTAGGAGGAGGGATAGGTTTTGCATCACAATAACAATATATACAATTACGTTATATCAGTCGTTCGAAAAATAATTAAAACTTAAAGCTAACATGTTCCTCACATTTCATTCTCTATCCTTTAGATTCAAAATCGTAACCATAAATTTCTTTTGGTATTTAATTTTTGTCATTTCTTCTGAAGTTTTATACTTTAATTAATATTTTTATTAGTTAACCTTTTTCGAATTTTACTTATTTTATCTTTTAAAAGCAGCTTATAGGAAGAATCTTTATAGGTTTTCCCCATCAAGGATTTTTGCAAACAATTTTTGGGGGTCAACAATAGCAAAAAATCTTTTTCCAACTAAAGACAAATAGATCTGCACATAAATTAAATAATCGTTAGATAAGAAGCATTTAAATGTAATTTTTTTCATGTACTTAATCGCAAATTCCTTCAAAAGATTGTATGAAAGTTGTTATTGACAGTCGAGGTTATCTTTTTCGTTTCCGTGTTTCTTCCATGACATGATTGTTTATACTGTTTCTTGAACCTCTGAAGGAATGACATATATTTTCTATCAACGCCATAAAAAAAATTTAATGCTTTCGTTTTGAAGAGCGCAAGTTTATCTTAAAAGCATCATCCATTATTATAAATGGTATAATGAATTAGCTCGCTTTATTAAATGAAATTAACGTTCATGTGACTCCGATTTATATTAAATTCAATCAACTTGGATTTATTTTTGAATTATTTATTCATCATCAATTTCGAGTCTAGTGTAAAAATATAACTAATATACATAGCTTGGTGTCATTATCGGCCTCATAAATAAGTAATATATGTAGCGAAATGATATTTCCGAAAAATTTCACACTATCAGATCAATAAAGCGTTTAGTTACATAAAAATTTTGAATCGAATTCTAAATAAAGAGCTAAACAAACAAAATATTCAATTGCAAAGCTATTGGATGTTTGTGATAGACCGTTTGTTGACTATAACAATATAGATTTAGCTGTGAATATTCTTCTTTTCCAGACGTACGTAATTCTTTTTTTTTTATTTGGTTTAAATATAATTTTCCGTTTCGTCTTTTAAATTCTAATATTATTTATTTTCTTAAATACTATAACGTTTTAGTCTTAAATTTCAACTCAAATAAAAGGATAAATAAATCAGTTAATAAAATCAGAGAACACGTAGAACTTGGAAATAGGTTTGTTACAAAAAGAAGAAGATTATCGTTTTTCGAATATATTTGTTGTGTTCTCTCGTGTACAATACATGTTTCGTTCCAAGCCAATCGATCGAACATTTCTTGCTTAGTTTATGGCGATTGACTAGAAATAAATATGCTAACTATCGCATTTCTGTTCCAAGCGACGAACGAACGGGTAGACAGATAGGCGGACATGATTGATATGCTGATCAAAAATAAATATATTTTAAGCGGTTTTTGATGGCTATTTTTGGCTGTTACCAGAAAGGGAATATCTAACATACTACAATCTTTTGTTGATGCATGTAAAAATGCGAAGCGTAGTGTTGTTTGTTTATTAATAGTTTTGAGAGATAACATCTGCAAAACTCGAAATTGATTTGAAATTACAGAAAAGTATTTTAAAAGGTTTCTAAGCTAACTTTCAAAAAAGTATTAATCGTTAAACGTCATGGCTTTCCGTCATCACTACGCTAAGACGCCAAGACTTGTACGAACTATATATATATATATATGTCAGTGGATGGTTTATTAGAGCGTTCACATGTTTATTCATTATTCTTTTATATAAATACCCTTTGTTTACTTAGTGGTATTTTTCGACGTACATCACAAACAGGATCTGTCCGGTAAGTACAATTCCGGGACCGTCCCCATAGTTTGAGGTTTATACTAGACTAATTGAAAAGCGGAAATTATAATAGACGTTTTCATATAGTTATAAACTAATTTTATTCTTTATTATATACTTCTCAATTTAATTTATGCTTCAGTACGCTTTTCTTCAATATAAGACACATAAGACACTTTTCCGTGGACTATCTAATTGAGTTTTTCCAAATCTCAATCGCTTTCTTAAAGTTTTTCTGTACGATTATTATAAGTTTCTCATTTTTAAAGACAATCGTATAATAGAAAGAAGAAAAGTTTTAAGATGCGATATAAGACGAAAGAAAGAATTTTTCAACCGCTTTATTTCGCACAGAATTGAGCAACAGCTCTGAATCCTCTCAACGATTTTCTATGGTAGCTTAGATTCGTTTGAATTAAGTTGCTTTCATTTTTGTATAAGGGAATCTCTTTAAGGTATTTTATTCCTTTAAAAAGATGACAAATGTTAGTCTAAAAGTTTTACTTCAAATCGGTTTCGATCAAAATGTGAAATCTAAATTTAATCAGTAAACTCACAAACCAAAAATCTGAACAGGGGCCGGTTAAACGATTAACAGAGGCCTGTTAACCAAAGTCTTGGAACGATCTATATTAAAGTATAGTTGAAATAGAATTAATTTCGTTTTTTTTTTTTTTAATGAATATGATAAACAAAACATCTTTTTGTTAATTCGGTAAAATTTCATATAAAATAGTTTTTCTTCTACATCAAATATGAGATTGAAAATTCAAAATTTTGCTTCGCCGCTTTGACCAAACCAAATATTGCGAAAAAACGAAATTGATATTGCGTGAATCTTTGATCCATAGCCGTTCCATTAATGTACGCATAGGCGGAAAACTTTTTTATGCGACTTTGAAAATTGCATCCCATCAGCGATTGCATTTTCATACTCATAGAGAGAGAGAAAAGTATTGGTAGGCGCACGCTTCCTTCAGCGATACCAAAAAATACGTATTAGAAATGAATATCTTTTGAATCAGACTAAAATCAGGAATCAATTAGTCATATCTGTCTATGTGGATGCTCCTATATCTCGTAGTCGAGTTCTGTGAAGTGAAAAAATTGAGATCGAAAGCTGAAATTCCGTACAGAGCTTAGGTCTTCACCATATATATATACTACATCTGGAATACATCAATATAAGATTTGTACGAAACTTAAATCACAGCCATCTAGAAGCTCGATGTGGAAATAGTCTCGCTTCGTTAGCTGGTCAGATGATAACTTTTTTTCATTTACATGAGGTGTCGTTCCAAGGCTCAGATGGATTTTCACGCACTTAAATTATTTTTTATTATTTCGCATGAAATAATGAGTAATGTAATCCTATAATTGTAATGTGAATATTATGTTTTCAGACTTTTCATTGGTATTAAAAAACTTTTGGGTCTGGTTGATTTGGCGCGGCAAACTGAACCTCAACATCGGGCAATAAAATTCTTATCAAAAATGGAAGAAGAGGGCGGCTTAGAAATGGTGCGTCAACAGTAACTATTTTCCAGAGATTTAAACATGTCCGTTGTGGAGCTCAACGATGTCTTTTAATTTGTAAGTTAAAGTAAAAATTAGCATAAAAGCTAAAAACTCTATTGGCAAAATTGTCTTACATATACGCATTAAGAATGAATGCGCATTGTTATGTTATATAAAAGTGTTATGATATTATGAAAATATATATAAAAATGATTCAATTATTTACGATGAGTAGTGAATATTGTGTACATATATATAGATATATATATATATGTATATGTATATGTATATATATCTATATCTATATCTATATTATTCTTCTACAATAAATAAATTTCTTTACTGTAAAACGAAAATATTAAAATTATAGTAAATCTTAAATTGATATTAACAAAAATTTAATAGTAAAACAAAAGTTTTGAAAAAACATTTATCCGCAAGGTTAAGCCAGCTAATTATGCAATTAAGAATATGCCTGAAATAAATTTTCTTTCATTAAGTACACTAGATTTAGATTATTAAAATATTGTCATAATTATTCATGTATTTAGTTAATTTAAACACATCAACTTGTGAAAACATTCCAAGATCTCTTTTAACTTCCATTCGTTTGTGTTCTTCTGTTAAACATAAAATAAAGAAATGATTTTCAAATTATGAAAACCATGATTAGTCAGTTGATCGATCAGTTATGCTTGATTTGATTTTGGTCACTAAGTGTTGCTGTGTTTATTCTGCTGTTGTTATCATTCCAATTTCTTCCGGTAGTCGATGTGAAGTGTGCACACGTTTAGCAGCGTTTACGCATGATTTAATTTATTATTTGTTTATTTACCTTGGATCAAATGTGGCTTTTATTTCAGAAACACTGAAAATATTTAACACGTTTTATTGCTTTTATTTAATATATTGGAAAATTTCGTTTTCAACAAAATTAGGCAATTTTTGTGTTTATCCATTTTTCGAATATATGATTTTCGTAACGATATACTAACTTTTAATATATTTAACATTTTTTTTATTCATTTAAAATTTAAAATTTTTAAATCTTTCTTTTAAATCTTCTTGTCCACATTTTATACAAAAATTTGAAATAAGTACACATTTAAAGTTTTTGCAAAGATTTTTTGAATAACCGTCGTCCGAAGGAGACAACCTGGAAAAAGTTTTTATCAATGTTCAATGACAACTTGAATTAATTATCTATTAGAAATTTGGATTGAAAGTTTAAGATGATTATATAAAAGTAGCAGCTGAGGTAGCTTTGCGTTGAACAGTTTAGAGAGGATTTAGTTATCATCAAGATCATTGAATTTTTTAGACTTTGCAAACTTTCGGGTTAAAACACTTCCATTTTCATATTTTATACGTAGTTCTCAAAGGGGGAGAAACGTCTAAATTATCAACTAATAACAAATATATTGAATTCATAGTACCATTGATCATAACCGAGCTAACGAATCTGTTTGATTATAATAACGAAAATATCGCAATATTTATCTAGAAAGGAATTTTTTTTCTTAAAAATGTTAGTAGAAAATTCGCTGAACCCTATTATTCTTTAAAGCGGCTGGATATTGTATACATATAGAATAATTCAAAAGAATTGAGCAAAAAGTCCATCGAAGCATGTAATTTTTTCTATACAAAAATAGAAAAAAAATTTTACTTATTAAATGCCTATGAAATGGAATAAAGGAATAAATCCGTACCTTCTTAAACTATAATAATCTATAATAAGTATAATAAATTTATGCACGAACATATTGTTAATTAATAAATAAGAAAACTAAGTGCATAATTTGAGATATATTATTTAATTAATTTTGACGGGAAATTGTTAAAACCGTTGAGCGAATTGAATGCGCCGTAGAAATGATTTTTAAAGATTTGAGTGTAAGGCTGATAATTTCAGTAAATGGATATGTGAAATTTGTACGTGCATGCATATAAATATGATAATTATATAAATTAATAGCAAATATAGTTTTCCTCAAAAAGAAGTCTTTTATTTGTATTAAGATTTTTAACTGGCAAAAGGAAAAATTTCCTTGATAATTGTCCTAATCACTAACTTTGATCTTTGATGCTGATCCGGACCAAGATCATTATAGCGTAGGATATTAACAATGGATATATGGATTATTTACTTATTTAGTTGAACACTACAATTTCACTTACAATAAGATGACCACTGGATTAAGCAGACTCTTCAAAATAAACCTTAATCTAAACGATCTGATTTAACTTTAATGATATATAAACATGTAAGAAAATTATATTCTGTTGTGCTGTATCTTTTACATCCATCATCGTTATCTTAAAAAAAGGGAAAAAAACTAAATTTTAATAGATGGGCGGGGAGTTTTTTTTCTATTTTTATAAAATACCGTGAAAAACAGCTGGACCAAAACAGCCAGAAAGCTGGCTTTTATACAGCTTTTATTGTAGGCGTGGCTAGGAGAATCTTTATCACAGAAATTATGCAAATGGACAGACGGACATGCCTAAATCGATTCTAAATTTAATGCTGACGAAGAATATATATACTTTGTGGAGTTTCCGAAGTTTCCTTCTGGAAGTTATAAACCAAATGACAAATACTCACCTTTGGTGGGTATAAGCAAGAAAAGTTTTATAAAATAAATTTTACTTAAAGCATTGCCTACCTTTCTGACCAAATATGAATATGAATTCCATGTTGGAACAATTTCGTCAACTTTTGAAACTCTCCCCAAATTGCCTCATATTATTGTGTAGTAGTGAAAGAAAAAACGGTGTTTAGATAAATCTGAAGATCATGTCATATAAATTTTATTGTTGCTTAAGAGGCTTTAATATTTAAGCTGAACACATAAACAAAAAAATTTATTGTTATTTACCCATAAGAGTGCGCATCTAGTTGAAGAATAATTACAATGCTTAAAGAATTTTAGGGAAATAAAGCCATTCCAAATTTTTATTTTCTAAGGAATAACTAATTTCCCTCCTAGAATTAAGAGTAGTTTTCGTAGATGTGTTGTTTCAAATATTTCAGAAAATGTTATCAGTAAAGTAATTGGTCTGCACGAGTTTAAAATATTTTCTGGTTTAGTTTATAATTTTCTCGTATTTCCATTGAGTTGGAAAATTATTCTATTAATTTAGAAGAAAAGGATTTAATAAATATTTTACTTTTTTTAGTTAAAAAACGTCTTGCAATATTCAAAAGTGATAAAAAGAAAATAGTTAAGAGGCAACGACGCACTATAAAAATGCAGGTGTTTTACTTCTGTGTGGTACTATTGTACATATGGAGACCTTTGGCTGTAATCTCTTGATGAAGTAAGGTTTTCCTGATAACTTTTAAGACATCTTTAAAAAATTTTTAAAAACAGGAGGTGATGCTGATGTTTTTTGGAAATATTTTATAACGCACTTTGTACATTATAATTTGTGTCCAACTACTAGAGCACTGTTCATGATGAATAGTAGCAATAATGTTTTTATTGTGTCTTTTATAACATAACACATGATTTAGTCTTTCATTTATGTTTGCATTGTTTAGTTTTTGTAAGCATTTTGTTTATTTTTCGACGCCGCTTTACTATGAATTATCGTAGCAAAGACATTTTTAGCAGAGACACGAAACCTCGAAAGATATGACGGGTTAACTTAACAGCTCGTAGCAAGATGGATTATATAAGATGGATAGATACATAGATGGATTATATAATTTTTTTATCCATCATAAATATTTGCAAGTATATACATATTTCAGGGAGATCATCACGCAACTTTCCGGTAGTCGCTTTCTACATTAAAATACAACTGTGTAAGAGATTGTGACAGTAATTTTTTTTGTTCTCAGTTCTAGTGCAAATTGCAAATCGCTTTTTTTTTACACAGTTCTAACCTGCAATAGTTATCTAATGTTATTATACTCACCATCGAAGGGGATCATAGGCTACACCTATAGTATATAATAAACTGAAAATCGGTCTGCTTTCTGAATGTTTTGCTCTGGCTGTGTTCCACGGTATTCCATAAAAATATAAAAAAGCTGCCACATCCACCTATTAAAGTTTGGTTTTCCACCTTTTTTTTAAACATAAAGATGGTGTGTATAAAAGATTCAGCACAGCTGAATATAATTCTCTTACTTGTTTCTTATATTAACTGGCTTCTAAGGAAAGAACAAAAGTAAAAGTATTCTTTTGAAAGAATATGAACCTAAAGACGATAACTTATGATTTTCGTGAGACGGGAATTAAATAGTACAAAAAAAAAGTACAGAGTACCGACCGATTTACTTCCAGTATCGCCGCTGTAGCTGTCAACGTCAACCCGTGTATCAACTACTCCACTTGCAACTGTTGAAGTATTTGCATCTATGGGTGTGGTCGACCTTGTCCTTTTTTGTGCAGATACTAAGGGATAGCCAGCTCAGTAAATGTGGAAATTTTAATAAGCAAAACACCCAGAATTTTTTTTCGTAAAAGCAGAGGTGTTCTCAGTTTGCGTTGCACTGTTAGCGCACCTTCCGATTCATTTCGTCCATTTTGAATACTAACCTACATCCAAGAGCTCCTGATATTTTTGCCAAATTTAAAGGCGATATCTTCATTTTTGCAACTAGAATAATGTTTGCCACAGATTTTACATAGACCGACAAAAGAACAGACGGACATGCTTAAATCGATTCTAAATTTAATGCTGTTCAAGAATATATAGACTTTGTGGGGTCTCCGAAGTTTCTTTCGGGGTGTTGTGACAAAATGAATCCATCGATGATGCGTACAAAAAGACTTCGAAATATTAAAGAATTGTTGAGCTGATTATACTACTTTTGAAGGAGACTATGTTGATGAATAAAGGCGAATTAAATATTTTCTTTTATCGATCATATCATAGTGTTATTATCCCCTATGTTCTATCTTAAAAACGTATTACGTATAAAAAGATGTTTATATGCACGTATAATTTATTCACCTTTATGTGGTGAAAAAAAATTTTTTACAAAATTGCTTTTTTTGTATATTTCCCTTCAGACAAAAAAAGCGTAGATTTTATTTGCAATCTCAATTGTTTTTACAATTATTTATAGGAACTTATTCCTCTAATGCTTATTTGCTTCGAATATCATTATTCTACTCTCAATGTACAACTACCGACGTACAATTATCAGTATAGGGCTATCAGTATGCACTATCGGTATACAAATATCAGTGTAAGAGGTGGGCTGAAAAGTTCGTAGGCTAACACAAAGATAACGCTACCAGTATTAAATACATACAATTTTTAGTTAGCCTTAACCTTCAAAAGACACGTGTATAAATTTGACAGCTGTTGCATTATTAATATGTGAGTTATAGCATTTTTAATGAAGCCACTTTTGTTAGTTTGGAAAAATGGATAAAAAGGAATTTCGTGTGTTAATAAAAAAATACGAAAAAAATACTATTGAAGCTAAGGCTTGATAAACATTATTCGGACTTTGCACCAGGAAAATCGACCGTAGAGAAGCGATTTGCTAAATTAAAACGAGGCGAAATGAGCACCGAGGACGATGCAAGCAGTGGACGCACCAAAGAGGCTGTTACCGACGAAAACATCAAAAAAATCCATAAAATAATTTCGGATAACCGTAAAGTGAGTTGATTGAGATAGCTGAGACACTAAAGATATCAAAGGAATATGTTGGACATATCGTCAATGAATATTTGGATATGTGAAAGCTCTGTTCAAAGTGGCTGACGCAGCGAGCACACAATCGACCAAAAACAACAACGAATTGATGATTCTAAGCAGTGTTTGGAGCTGTTCAATCATAATAAACCCGAACTTCTGCGTCGATATGTGACAATGGATGAAACATGGCTCCATCATTTTACACCGGAGTCCAATCGACGGTCAGCCGAGTGGACTGCAAGCCTATTTTGAGGATAAAGACAAATCGTACTATAAAAATGATATCGAAAAATTGTATGACCGCTATAATCGTTGTATCGTCCTCGAAGGCAACTATTTTGAATAATAAAATCAAATTTTATCAAAAAAAGGAATTTTTCTATCTCACCCTACGAACTTTTCAGCCCACCTGGTACAACTCTCTATTACAACTGACTGTAAATTACGGCTGACTTCTTGCGATTCTTGCTACTGACTCTTTGCGACTGCTTGTTACGACAGACTTCATGCGACTGATTTGTCTTAAGCGGAATGCTCCGCTTATAAATCTTACAAATATCACAAACGTTACGTCTTACTCTACTATGTCTGTTGATACTTTCCTGCTGGACTTTCCCGGCGTAGTTTCATTAAATCTTATGAACACTGTAAACTTCGCGTCCCCATGCCTGACAATCTCTTTTACTGCTGAATTTCCCGGCCTAGTTTCATTAAACCTTATGAAATAAGTTTATTTCTTTTCTCATATTTATATATATATATATTCATATTCGACGATGGAGAAAAAAGGAAAAAGCTAAAAATGAAATAATGAAAGAAACAATCTTAAGAACTTTCAAAACAAAAAACTTTTACACATAAACTTACAAACGCTATGATCGTAATGATGAAAATAGTTTGTGATTGCATCGAAATATGTAACAGAGGTAAGTGTTGATACTCACACTTATACATTTATAGATTTCACGGTATGGCATGTTATCAAAATTGATTTCGTTTTCGTATCTTTATTTATTTTTTTTAATTAAAAACTTTAAGATTTTTATAAAAACGTTCATATTTATAAGCAAAAATCTCAATTATAACGCGAATGTTTTCAAGTGAAGTACAAAAAAAACAAAAACTGGTGTTAAAACAAAAAAATTTATTTAACATAACTTTCAATTAATAAATAAAAAAAAAGTAAAGAAGAAAAAAATGAATCCTTTTATTCAAATTGCTTTTGTATTAGCTTTTTTTTTCAACATATGCTTAAGCGTCGATCTGTGCACTAGTTACATTTATACCGTTACAAATCAATCGCGTTATACGTCATTGCATCATAACGTGACTCTAAAACCTTTTACAAAAACAATTCATGTCAAAGGAAATGTAATTTTTAATATTGGCGAACGTATCGAAGGTAAATTGATAACAACATGTTTTTGGTTGTGCGTCATATGATAATTTATTAGCTAAAAAATTGCTTTTTCCATTCATTATGCAGTGTCCATACTTACAATTGTATGAGTATTCCGTAATGGTTTATATAAAAATTGAATTGTAAGGCTGTATACGTAAGAAGTGTTATCTTCCAGAGAGACGGACAGGTAGAGCGAGAGAGAGTGGGATGGTGAGTGGTTGGGAGGGGGGGGTGGGAAGAGAGAGATAGAGATAGAGATAGAGAGATAGATAGAGAGATAGATAGATAGATAGAGAGAGAGAGAGAGAGAGAGAGAGAGAGAGAGAGAGAAAGAGA
>KK351028.1:523580-539045 GCA_000671755.1 Glossina brevipalpis | reverse complement strand
TTTTTCCGGCACAGGGTTTGATATCGATACCAAGTTTTTATGTATTAAAAAGGTTAAGTTTTTAAAGCGTTTTTAAACGATTTACGCAAATGTGAGAAATATGTAGAATTTATTTTGAATTGGAATTTATTCATTTATTCGCATTTAAAATTTGGAGTTGTGTTGAATCAGAGAATCAATAGAATATATAGCAATCTCTAAATATTTACGGAACCTAGTACAGAGAATGCGCATGTCCTTGACCAGCGTAAGATTCTGGTTGATTAGGTTTGGTCTGTTTGCTCAATTAATTATTAAATGAATATAGAAAGACACATTTAGATTCTCTTTTGGTTGACTTATACAGTTCTTGTTTAAATAAAGGATGTCTACATAAGAGTTCACTATTTCATTTAAAACTAAAAACATGTATTTTTTGAGCGAGTTGTGATATTTTTATTCCATTATAAAGTAGACATATTCCGATTGCGTCCAATGGCCTCCTGTGATAAGAGGCCATTACTCTTTTCATTAAATTTTCATTAAATGTATCTCAACGGTGACGTCTTGAGGTTAGGAATTGTTGCCGCTTTACTCGCATAAATCTGAGATTACAAAAAATTCGCACGGCGTTGAATCCTATGATCTTGGTGGCCAGTTGATTTTAGAATTTCATAAGATGATTTGATCTAGAAACAGTTGTTACAATAAATCGAGTGTTTCATACGAGGTGTGACAGGTAGCGCCGCCCTGCTAAACTCATATGTCGTCCAGATTCATGTCGTCCTCTTAAGAGGATAAGAACTCTAATATCATGTTCCTATAACGAATACTGTTCATAGTCACTGCAATTCCGGCCTTATTTTGAAAAAGGTAAGGTCCAATGACGCCGTCTGATCAAAATTCGCATAAAACAATTGCTCGTTATGGATACATTTGTTTCTCAAGTATCGCGTCAGGATTTTCTGATTCGACCAAATTCGACAGTTTTTCTTCTTTACGAAGCGATGCAGACCGAAACCTGTTTTATCGATGAAGATGACTTTTTTCACTTGGCTAATGGATTCTCACAATTATAACGCATTCTTCTTTTAAGGAGCGTTTTCAGAGTTGCCAGTTGCAAAAAAAAAAAAAAAAATGACAAAAGTTAAGTAGTGCACTATTATTCGGACAACCTTTACTAGAACTATCGACATTTTTCTTTTACAATTATGTTCGCTTCCATCACTTGCTGTAGTTTTTAATATCATGGGTAAACAAGGCAATACATTCTGACAAACATATTTCTTATCTATATATTGTTTGATAACAAATGTAATTAGGAGATACATGCTAGATGAATATATATCACGAGCAAACTTTTTGCATTCATTCCAAAAATATGTTCTTTTGTGTCTTTGGCACGTTTTGGGTGCATAAGAATTTTTTTTAGCCTTTCGCGAGAAAGATTCGACTGTTTGGAATCTAACCGTACACGCGCAACATTTCAATTTTCTACTTTCAATTTTACGGTTTTGAAAATTGATACATTTTTAGAAAGAACTCGAATGGGAAAGTTCGCAGATGTGAAATATGGAAAGGCTTTATAAGCATGTTATAGGCTTGAAACTTGTGCTTATTCGTTAGATGATTTTAATATTAAAATCAACTTGAATTTCGACAACTAATCAACTATACATTGATCCCATATCTAATGTAAAAGTAAAGTTAACGCCATTGCTTTTCACGTTTCTTATAGTTCCCGGTATCTTATCGGTGCATAAGCGATATCATATATGAAATTGAGAAATATTTCATTTTTATAAAGAGTTGCTTTAAATCCAGTTTTTCGATTTGAGCTGATCTCCACATTTTCAACATCTTCTTCCCCTGAATTTCTTGCATAGGCCGACTTTTCTTGAAGGACTTTCGATCATAAACTGGGTGGATTCTCGTGGCGTATTATTTTGATTTAAAATTTCATAGTAAGTTATGAGTGATTTATGCGTGTGTTGGTTAATTAAATATTTTTCTTTAATGAATCTGCCATGTTAATGATATTTTATGTACTTAAGTAGCAGTTTTCAATATTCATTTTTATCAAAATGACAGACAAACCAATACGCAAGCACTGTATACTTATTAGGACTAATATGAATTGTAATTAAAAATGAAAAAGTTTTCATAGAAAAGTGACGTAATATTCATAATAATCTTATTAGTTCTTAAGCCCAAAAAATAAAGAGAATTCCACAAAAAACAAGTCGACACAAGAAAATCATATTATTGATTGAATATGATATTTATTATTTTTGCAGGTGATCATTTAATTCTAACTCATGCGGATGAAGCTCAATACACGCGCGATGAAGATGTTGAAGTGCTATTAAAATATCCCGCTTATCCTAACAATGCGAGCATTTATACTTTAACATATATTCAAGTTTATGTTGGACTAACATCGGATGAGACTAGTGCTTATTTTATTGGAAAAGCAGGTGGTATCGGTCAACGATTTTGTGACATTTTATTGGCTTGCAACCAAACTCACAATTACGGCTATCAAATTTATCTTTATGGTTATTGAAGCGTTGACAGCAACGTGAAATGTAGTTAATTTAGTTAGAAGAATATTATCTCAGATTAATGTTTCTTTCGCAACTATGTAATAGAAATATGAAATTTATCTATTTTAAGAGCAAAGTAAGTAATATTTATTTAATTTACATATCTGTGTACTTCATCACATTCTTGTGAATAATATAATAAAATAAGGAAAACAATAAGAGAGCTGAATAAAAAATAATTTTGATGTAATCTTGACTAGAAGTTCTACTAAACCTTAAACGTTGAATGTTCTTCTTGAATATGTTTTATTTCCTTAACTGTTTCAGGTCTGTCCATGAACGCATATTGGGACTCTTAAAAAACACGCAAATAACACAAATTTTATTTTTATATTCGACTCTAACTTAATCTCTTTTATATTCGATACTATATTAATTTTGATATTAATGATTTCGTTATAAATTAAATTTTCAATATTTTCAAAAAGTATAAAAAATATCGCATCTGTCGCCAAACTAAGGCTACGGGCAATAGCATGTGCATAAAGTAATCAAAGACAGAACCAGGGTCCAGTTTTGGGTTAACGGTTCTCGTCATCGAACATATTTTAACGACTTAAACCAGTCATGAATCGAGAGAAGATGCCATTAATCGAAGAGTTTCCTTCTTTTAATAAGCTCAAATGAGTTCGGTAACGAGAACCGCTAACGCAAAGTTGAACATTGCATTCGATATCGAGAATGAAGAAACCGGCTTCAGTTCCTTTATGAATTGCTTTTTGATCTCTAAAGTTAAGTATAATTTCAATACAAAAAAACAAAAACGTTCAAAACAAAACTTGCGATCATTTTATAAAACCTATTAAATAGAGTTCGTGACCATACAAAGGTTTTATTTTGATGGAATCCTTATATGTGATACGATTAAAAGAGTAGACTTACTTCGTCCAAATTTAGTATAGATAATTTTTATATAAAATTCCTATTATGGAACAATTTTTTCCAAGAAGTATTAAAAATTAGACATTTTTGCCGTAGGAAGGCTTATGTTTCATAAGAACCTTTATATGGTGTAGTACTCAAAACATAGACCTACGTCGTGTAAATTTGATACACTTCATTTTCATGACAAATTGCTTTTAAGCAGTCAGTTGTGTCATAAAGTATTAAAAATATTTGCATAGAAATATTTATATAGGAGGTGATTAAAAAAATGATCCCATCCGATTCAAATTTTTCACATTTATTTTATATGCGAAAATAGTAGTTTCTACCGATTATTATTGAAAAGTATTAGAAATTGCAGTTTTTTTTTTTTCATATAAAAACTTTTTCAAATGGAACGTTTTACAAGAATTGATCGTAAAAATAATTCGATCAAATTAATTTTGAATTATATTTTTTCTTGTGTCAAAACACATCAATATATCAAATTTTATTGAAATATATCACAAATTAGGGCTTTTAGATTGAACACAAAAATATATAGATAAACGGACAGACGGGCAGACAACCTTACATTGAGTCAGGAAATGATTATAAACCGGTCGGTATAATAAAAAGTGAGTCTACCATAAGTCCTTCTGCAGACAGAACTTAACATACTTTGAACCACAAGTAGAATACTGTACAAATATAGGCGCTTCGAATATCAACATCATCCAATCTTTTGTTAAGCTAATGCAACATTAACATTTGACAGCAACTTCGTGTCATTCGTAATTTCTAACTATTATAAATTTTTTTTGCAGTACATTTACACTAATGAAGGTGAAATCCTAGGAAATATTTCATAATAACTATGTATTTGGTTCTCTGAAGCAACTTTATACGAACTATCTCTCTGTAATCAACTATCATCAACATGAGTTTGACTTTTCATTTGCGTTGATGTGGTTTTTTGTTTTGTTTTGGAAAGTTTTTAACACGATTAATCTGTTTGATTGGTTGAGCGAGCATCTTCTCATTCGTAAGCATAAATTCATATCTAATCATTGGAATATGAAACATTTCTTAAACTAAGTAGACACGTCATTATTTAAAAAAAAAAAAATTGACCGAAATAATCGTAAGTAAACGAAAACATTTGCCTTATCTTGCAATCAAATACCAAAACTTATCCCCTGAGAATATTTTATTGTAATTTATTGCAGAATTTCCTCGTTTTCACTAAAACGTTCAATCTATATCGAACGTAATTTCTATCTCTGCTGAAACTTAATTGATAAAAGCCGTTATATCAGTAATTAGAATTACAATTTTATATAATGAAATATGGAAACGCTCTTCATAAATTTTTATGGCAGAAGCAATTTAATACATTATATGAAGTATATTAATTTGTTCGGTTCCTATGAAAACCCTAGAAGTTCATATCAAATATTCCTTAAGATATGAGATGCATATCTTATCAGTTGGAGACTCTGAGTTTGTTTTGTCATGTCCCTTGAAATATTAATATAGAAACTCAAAACATGCTTAATAGCTTAGATCGAATTCGAAAATGAGTATAACTCATCTATAATAGCTAAACAGGTAAACAGGTAAAGCTACGAAAATTTTAATATACTCTACCTATTGTAGATATCAATAATATATCGAATATATATGAAAGCTGTCTGAACCTTTGGGATAAAAATGGTGGCTGATGAGTAACGTGTGTCCGAGATTCTCTGTGCAGGCGAAAATAGCTATTTTTATTTAATTAGTGATGCAAGCTTGTAAAGTGTTCAAATAATGTAAACAAAGCAAAAAAGAAAGAAAGAAAAAATAGAAGAAAACACTGACATTTGGAAAGACTTTTTATTCTTAATTTTTTAATTATGGTTGCCACCACCGAAGGTGAGGGGTATATTCATTTTGTCATCTTGTTTGTAATGCCCAAAAGGAACCTTCGGAGACCCCAGAGAGTATATGTATATAGTATTGATCAGCATCAAATTTAGAATCGATTTAAGCATGTCCACCTGTGGTAAACATTCTCCTACCGCCAACTGTGAAAATATCGTCTTCAAATTTGGCAAAAACATTGGAAGTTCTTTCACACACGTTGCTATTGAAAATGCGCCAAATATATCATAGGCCAACCTACCGGATAAGATAGAAACATTTCTGTTTTCTTACTGTTTTGCTCTGGATGTCTTTCACGGTATTCGATGGCTGACTGTGTCAGTATTCTATAAAAATTTTGAAAATCTGCCACGCCCACTTATTAAAATTCAGTTTCTCCTCTTTTTTTTAAAATAACGGTAGTAGGTATAAAAGATAAAATCCGAATATAATTTTCTTACTTGTCGTGTACATTTCATTTTTCTATAAAGCTTAGTTTATGAGATTTCAACGAAAAAGAAGAAAAACTTGTACATGAGTGGAAATGGTTCAATTGATTTAAAGGCTTCAAGTTGATGAAGAATACATACGCTTTAGTCAATTTGCAATTCTCATAGGTCAGCGCTGCTAACAGGATAAAAGAAAGTTTAAGAAAAATTTTATTCGAATTGCACTAAATCTTTTTATTCTTTGTAATACGGAGACGTAGTCCTTTTTAAAAAAAAAGTATAATTCTTATATAACAAGGCTAATATATTACACGGCCTGTAAAAAAGTCTTAGTGTACAATATATCTTTTGCAGGAATACGTCCACCATCATTATTATCTCTTATTGCGTTCTAAGGGAAAATTATTTCAACTTAAGGGAACAGACCAATAGGTAAATTGATCAGAAAATTAATTTTTTCCTTTGAATCTAGAAGATCTGAAAAAAATGCATTACCTGCAAAAATCTTTTCTTTGAAATTTCAGGCTTTACCCTCTAAGCACTACTAGAAGACTCTCTATGCCAAATTAAACTCTGCTATCTGCAATTTTTATTCTTTTCATACGAATTTTTTGCAACATTCCCTAGAAGAGTTTATACATTTCTTTTAATAGGTTAATTTAAACATTTTTTATTTATCAAAGCGGGCCTATTTTTTGGCCGAAGTTTGAGAAAAGCTTTCATTCAAACACTCACGAGATTAATTTGTTTTAGTCCTTAAGTTAATTCAGCGTATCTTTTCAGAGTTTCTAGTGCTTATTAATTAGTGTATACATCGCATAAGTCTTTCCATATTGTTACGATTCGTAGTTGGAAAAACTGCGTCCCTAAAATGTCTGTGTACAGTTTATTTTATTATAAAAATATTCTTTTTACAATAACATCAGTACATATGCTTATGGGAAATATTATGTTAATTATACTACTCTTCGCTTATGTTTGAGTTTATTGTCGTGGTGTGATAAGAAAAACTCATTAAGAACATATGGCTTAATATTAAAAATACTATAATTCTCAATAACCTATGGTAAGAAAAACTCATCACATTCATTAAACGACCCAAAATTTCTCTTTTAAATTGTCAAACTTATGTCAAACTTATATCGAATCAATAGGTTATGGTATAAAATTTTGGGAAAAAACTAATAATTAAAACCTCATTCGAATCAGTTGGCTGTAAACGCACTTAACGAGTTAATAAGTCATTAAAGCCTTGAACGCAATCATTGCAATGCTGTACCAGGTAGCCAAATTATATGATATGAAAAACTGGCCATGTGATCACATTTTATTTACTTAAACAATGATTACGACCAAAATTAATAAAGTGAAAAACTTCTGTGAAAAGTGATTCTTGGCATAACAATTTTAATTATTTCTTCACTTAAGTTATATTACGTTTTATTCTATGGGAATTTTAAACATTCTACCGTAAGTTTACCTAAGTAAACTTATCTTCTACTCAGTGCACTTTTACATTAGAGTCATAATCAATTTAGACTTTCAGAGTCGTAAGTTTATGGTTATGTTATTGAGAGTGAGAATTATCGCATTCGAAGTAACAACAGCTGATTTCGATTGTAAATTATGCCGATTGGCAACGCCAACCTGTTGAGAGTTAGGGAAGGAGGAAGAAGAAGAGGACTTCCTCTTTCCCCCCTATCTGCTAGCACTGATCGATGGGGTAAGACGTCAAATATTAATTTTGTCCGATTAGATACTTTAGGGATAAAACTCAGCCGAATGGTAATAGATTCTGAATGAGGAAATAGTAGACCAAACGAACAGACATTAACAAGGTATTAATAAATTGAATCAAAACAATAAAGTAAAGAGATTAAGTCCACTTTCCTTAGGTAAATGTAATAATGAAGATAATAAGTATGGATTTATTTAGTTAGCATTTACTTTTAAAAAAATATTGTTAAATAAAGATTAATTCGAACCTGAACAAGACTGACAAGATTACCCAGGACTCAGACTAATGAAAACGTAGAATTATTATTAACGGGAAAATTCATTCCTCACAAAGCTCTCAATCATTAATAATGTAATATTTATAATGGATTCTATACTGCATATATAAAGTTTATGTTTAGTTATGAGGTTATTTTAAAACTTAAAAATATTTCTAAACACCTCAAGATTTTATGTGTAATTAAACGAAAGCCTAATTTCTAAAAGCCTTACTTTGATGATTTCTATTCTATTCTATTTGTACTACTATTACAAGACCTCTTCTCAATTACTTTTGTACATTCTATTTCACTTGACTTAGTGCAAACGTCTTAGGTCTCAGATACGCTAAGCTATGTTCTACGGTATTGTCTTGGTTCTTGCGAAAAGTGGATGCTCAAGAAAGCACAATTGATAATATTCTACGTTCAAGGGTGCTGTAGCTCATTTTTGTGGGCAATTGCTTTGTAATTGGGTTTATTCTATGACTGTCGTCTTGTCGTCAATGTCTACGCTTATTGATGGAATTTGTTTTTCATGTAATTTATTTCATGTGTAAAGTGGCCAGTTGACGTCTATGACAAAGCCTATGACACCATTTAGAAATCCGTCTGATATATCAATATTAGCAACATTATTTTATCTTTTACAAATATGTCCATCTTCTTCAGCGGACTTCAAATTTATGATTTCTAAATTGCTTGTCTTTTTCTTTATGCAGCTTCTTCGCTTGTTATAAACGCTTCTCTTACTGTATTATACTCCTCAATCAATTTGATACCATTACGATACGACACACCTTAGAGGAGTTAACTACAAGAGAAATTTTTCGGATTCTTCGCGGCTATGAAAAGGGGCACTTATAATAGTTGATGCTTTTTTCATAATCATTTCGCTATTCTTCGTTTAGCATTGTCAAGATTCTTCTTGTTCATTTCCATTCTTCGCCTGAATACTGCTCTCGGCTTGCTGTTTCGCATAATATGGCTTAAATAACATAACGAATTCCATAGGATTCATATTGTTGAAGTCAGCATTTGGACGACTATTGGAATAATTAGTTATTGGAAGAGATGTGTGAGAGCTCGCATTGACTTGGTGAAGAATGATCCAACAACGTTTTGTTTTGTTTTTCTTTTTTCAGCAAAGACAAGCAAATGTTTCTGTACCATTCAAAATTGATTATTATGTTGCTCTAAGGCTTTGTTGCCTATTTCCGAAGACTTTTGTGAGAGTTAATCAAGTAATTTATATGCAAAATTGTAATTAAAAGTGAAATTAAAAATAAAAGAAAATTATATCATCGGATGCGCCATTCAGCGCAATTTGAAAAATTAATAATTAATTGTTGGTTCGTTTTATTGTTGACCCAATTATTTAATTTGTAAAATAATACTGATAAACTACTTTATGAATTTGAAGTGAGTGACGTTATTAATAGGTATGCGTACTACAAAAACAACACAAATCGCACTCAAATGCAAAATGTCTTGATCTGTATAGCCAAAAATGTTAATCCTTTTTGGTGGAAACGTCACATCGCATCTGACAACATTGATTTTTGTCAAAGATCAAAATATAAATAGCGCCCCACTTATAGTTATTGTTGTTGAAATACTACTAAGCGCGCTGGATGTCTTATGTGAAATTTTTGCTGATTATCTATGATGAACCAGTAGTGAATGAGTTTAGGTAATTTTTACAGCTAAGCTAACAATCATGCACAGATGAAGAATTGGATGGAATCTCTTATTTGCAATTGCGAAGTATCTAATCTAAATTCAAATAGAACTATTGTGTTCTGTTACTTCTTATGTAATTCAAACTAGTAAAAAGATTAGTTTAGGCTCTGATCGATATTTAAAAAACAAAAAAAAATAAGAAAAATATAATAATATAGGATAGGCGTACCTAATTTTGTCCATTTTCGTAGAATACATGTGGAAATATTTATCGTGTACTTATTTACAGTTTATGACTAATGAGTAAAAAACCTCTGGTAGCAGAAATACCTTCGGATTGTGCTGCATTGTAGACGTATCCTTTGATCGATTTGACCTATTTTCAATACTAATACTAACCTGTATGTAAGAACTTGATATTATTTCCTAAATTTGGACTTGAAAACCTAACTTTTGTGATCGGAGAAATGTTTACCACGCATACTATGCTAAACGGCAGACAGACATACGGACAGACAAAAATATGAAGTGAAATGCTTTGAAGCTTCCTTCTGATTATTACAAACTTTTTGATAAAAAAAAAAGCAATTTTAATATTTAATAGTATTAGTTGGGCGTGGCGTATATCTTCCATTTGTTGTATATGTTGTAGTTGATAAGCAATGGAGATTTTAAAAAGAGAGATGTTATCATTTTGCGTTCCATTATAGGCTTGTCTTTTTATCAGGCTGCCCATAAGGACCTTCAAGTTTTTATTAAAATTTGAAGTTAATATCTTCAGCTTTCTATCGACGTTACAAAGACGAACAGAATATAAGCTCATCCTTCGATGGTGGATATAAAAAAGAATTCAATAATTTTTATTTTATTATTTCAATAATTCAATATGCAGGCGTTGCCAGGCACGTACATCGGGCATCAACGGTTGAGAATATATAATATATATGCTTTATTCCATCTGGTGGTGCCTATTTTTACGTATTTCAAACCACTATTATAAATTTAACGCAAAAAATGAGAGGGATGTTGAACGTACTCAAAAGAGAATACCAGAAAGAAAAGAAAGAAAAACAAAACTGTGCTTTAAGCATTTAATAAACTCTTGATACACAGTACAGAGTCAATTACAGCTTTTGTTTAAGACCAATGATTATAAAAAACTCAGTTGTTTAAGCGTCGCGTTAGTGAGTTGTTGGCATTTTTCAGTTTAAATATAAAAGTGTTGAGTTGTGATTTAATGTAAATAAAGAAAAAAAGAGGAAACAATTAAAATATTAAATTTTATTAGAATAGAACATCGTAATAATATAAATAATATTAATTTATTTCAATTTAAGTAATTAGTTAAAGAAGACATAAATAACTGAAACAGACAGGTTCTAGTAAAGTGATGATATGCTTCCTCATATTAAATGAATAATAATGTTACCCAATGAAGACGAGGTTTTTCGAAAACTTGGTTTTTTTTTTTTTTTTTGTTCTTTTAATCAATGCCATTATTTCCTCATCACAATAATAAAAATTGTTTTTTTTTATTTTTCGAAAAACCAAACAAAGCAAAGGTTCTAAAAGTCAATGTTTCGAATAAAATATTATCTCTAAACGAGAGCATCATCTTCGCATGTTAGTGTACCTAGTTGTACCTAGCATGTTAGTATTAGTTTGTTGAGAATTCTTTTCTTTTAAGTTTTGTTAACATCACTAAAAATGTATTTAACGTGCTATTTAAAAAAAGATGATGATGATGATTATTTATTCATAATATGTGAAATATAAATAATCTGGGAAATTCATGCATCAAGAGGTGGTGATAAATTTCAAAAAAAAAAAAACCCAAAGAAAATATTCCCGGATATTGAAAAAATAAATTCGATCTTCCTTTCTTTTTCGTTCTTTTTTTGATACAAAGTAAAAAATAAATAAAAATGTATAAATAAGAAAAATAATAAATAAATAAATAAATATAATAACCTAAATAAAAATAAAAGAAAAATAAATAAGATAAGTTTTCATTAAAGCGTAGAAAAGGCAATGCTGTTAAAATTTCGACGACCGCTCGTTGAAAAATATATTTGATCGTGGGTTTTTGCATTGTAAAAAGTCTTGGAACACCGAAATGATAGACGAAGATTGTGAATAGGGTTAACAAATTCGGAAATGGCTCAATTACTTTTAAAATTAAATTAAATAGAAAAGTTATAGTGATAAAATCGACGAAGAATGCGGCAGACGAAACAAACTTCCAAACTCAGTTGCATCTTGATCTCCGTCCTTAACTCGCAAATAATAATAATAACAAGTGTGATAGCAAATACGAAAATTGTCGTCTAAACGGAGCAAACATTTTCATGCATTTTATCGTGTTCGTAGCGAGAGTAGCCGTAAGAGTACTAACTATGATCGCAGTCTATCATGGGATCGTGAATTCAATACTACTTCGAAATTATATATATATATATATATATATATATATAAATAAATATATAATATATGATATAATAATATAATATAATAATATGTCATAAATATTGAGATAATAATATAATAATAATAATAAATATCATATACATAAATAAACAATATATATAGAAAGCAAGAGAGAAACTTTATGCGGCTTAGAATGAATTATTTGCTATCTACCAAATGTGATCAAATTTTATGACTTCTCATATATTTATCTGCTCCTAGTTTAGTATTTGAAACGTGGTGCTTATCTAAACCTATTTGTTATTTATACATAAACACATACTTAGATGTAAAACAAAAATTTTAATTGTATTAAGATTTTCTTGTATTTTTATATCCTACTCCATGTGTATTAAGCGATATTAAAATTTTCTACGATATTTGTTCATATATTTGCGTATTCAAACTCGGAGTTGCAATTTACAAGACATTTTAATGTTTGGTATTCTGAAATGTTCTTATCTAAGAACGAATGAGATCATTATTGCGACTACTCTCTATATAAATCTTTAAATGAAAAATTTTGTCACTTTTAATATTTCTCGATAAAAGCTCATTAAGGCGCCCTTAACGAAAAGAAAGCTTTCGTATTTTTTATAAAAAATAATAATACGAATGTAAGTTTCTTCCTTTTCAATTAATTTATTCGTATCAATTACATACGAACTAAATTAAATTAGTTTTAGCTTTTAAGTCTTTCAACCTATAAGTTAATTAGTTCTAAGCATAATAATTAAGAATAGACCGGCCGCGAGAGATAGCTCTTTGACGTAAATATATGTAAATAAATTTACAGCATACGATTAAAGGTACCGAATAATTTAGAGTATATGTGACGTTGTTGGTATTTTTACCGACTCTACTACATATGCTGACTTGCCAGTGGCACTTTTTTAACCAAAGAAAAAAATAAAAAAATAAAAAAATATGTTTTATAAAATATAATTCAATTATTTCAAAATTCCTAGCTTTTTTTCTTTAGTACGATAATTTTAACGTATATTTTAAGTTAATATTAAGAAAATTTATAGGCTGATAATGGGTTTCGTTTAAATTTTGTATATTTGGATATTACTTTACATAATAAATAGGAATTTTCAATTTTCACATTTCAATCTTGACATTTCTAGAAGCGCCTCAAAAACTATATATTTCCATAAGATAATGATTCGATTGATCTAAGAATCCATGGCCATGTTGTAAGGTGGTGTTCTGTTGCCTTACGAGAATTGAAGACATATAAGACAGCCCTTGATACATAATTTAGAAATGTTGTTTCAACTATATTGTCAATTTTAAAAGGATAGAGGGCCAAAAAAGGAGGATAGTGTAGATTAGAGAATCCAAAGTTGCACCGGACTCCTATAATTACTTATGTTCGACTCAGAACAGCGGATTTTTATATATGATAAGTACTTGAAGTTTTTGACGAAAATTACAAATGATTGGTTTTCATAAGAAATTATGAAAGTTCTGAAATAGTCAGGATAACGTTTCAACTTTAATTTCATTGACGATGTATGCAATCTCGTTAAAGTAAGGAATTGTGTGAAAAATCTTTAAAACTCACAATAAGCTGGGATATACTGAAAGAGATAGAGAGTTCAGAAGTTTGTCGAAAGCAGGAATTACATAGATCAGGTTATGAGGTATTCGACAGTTATTAGTAGCCGAGGAAATAAAATAAATCGAATAGTAAAGAGGGAATACTTCAAATTTAATGGTTTTTAATCCATAAATGGTCCGCAACAGTGGCTGAGTTGCTAAGAGGCGCCTTTGGCAAGTCAGTACACTTGGGTTCAAAATTCGGCATGTTGCCAAAAGTGTACACTATACGTTTGAGACGTAAGCAATGTTACGAAAATTACATAAGAAAAAAATAATTTATATGAACGCTACCAGAATCTATCTAGTGAAACTTTCATCTTTCAAATCAAAAATGAAATAAAAGGCGATTGATCGAAGAATTGATACACATCTCTGCGAAATTTAGCTAAGGTAATACATTTTATGAAGTAATACCAACTCAACAAACCCCATAAATGGCGTTTCAAATTGTTTGTTTTATACTCACCATTTGGACACGCTTATACTTTTCAAATATATTCTGGTAAGCAAGATGTGGAGAAGTCTGATGAAACTGAAGAACCTGATGACGGCGTAGTCGGTGATACAGCGGGTAGATAGTGCCGTTCAATTCCACGAAGAATAAACCGTATATTTTTATACATCCGCTTCTCTACTTCGTTACTCGTGGCCTCAAGGAATATACGCATAGGGCGCTATTCAAAGCAATTGCTTCGCGAAGAATTCTAAATTTCTGACTGCAAAAGATTTCATGAAAGACTCTTTAATCCGAGCAATCTATGAGAAACAATCAGCGGCTTACGAAGGACTTGGTATCTCGGTGACATGCTGGAAAGACCGCAGGCCTGTCACGTTAGCGTCAACATATGTTGACTATGAGTTAGCCGAAAGTCTTTACAAATTTGATAAGAGGCAAATTTTTATTGCCAAAGTCCATAGTTAAAGAGTACAATGTCCATGTAAGAGGAGTCGATCTCCTGGACAGCTTTTGGGTAGATATAGGAAAAGACGCAAACGTCGCAAGTGGTATACCAGATTATTTTACTCCATGATTGATATGGCAGTGATTAATTCGTGAGTATTGTATAGTAAAAAAAACAAACCTTTCATTAGAAGAATACTCACCGGAATTTGCAGAGGCATTATGTTCGTATAAAAAGGGCGATGGCAAGAAAAGATGCGAGGTGCATGCCCCGCCAAATGATATATGGAATGGTGTAGGCCATGATGAACGAAGATGCGATACTAAAAATAGATGCAAACTTGCAGGTTGGAAAGGATTTTCACGAACTGAATGTGCCAAATGCGAAGTTGCTTTGTGTCACAACAGAAATCGTAATTGCTTTGCCATTCTTCATCCATAAACAGTGTAAAAATCCATATAATAATAAGCGATACAAATACGTGACCATTTGTTTACATCTAGAATTATTTTAGGCTTAAACGCATAGTGTTGCAAAAAGTTCAGATACCGCTTTTTTCAAAATAAGTACACAATATTATTAACTGAATTTTTAAAAGTTTTTTTTATGCAATCTATGGGTACTTTTCTATCGAAAAATTTTTTTTGAACAAAAAAGAAAAAATCTTTCATTTAAGTTAAAACGTGAATAAAATGAAATGAACCGTTTGCGTCTGACATTGTTCATCATTGACTTTCCATTAACGTATGTATTTCAAATTATGTTTATAAAAGGAGAATAGACTAAAGATATGATGATTACACAAGTAACAAGAGGAGTTAAAATATGTTTCAAAAAATAAATGAGCAAAATCTTAAGTATCTCTGGTATTTATAATAACAGAATAATAACAGAAATATCACTGCTGCATATTTGTACATAAATATTTTATGCAATTTTGCACTTCATCTCTGAGTTACTGCCATTTATACATGGCTGCTTTCCCATAATATATTACGGCCCTATGTGA
>KK351028.1:475731-505646 GCA_000671755.1 Glossina brevipalpis | reverse complement strand
AGTTGTCTTTATTTTAAAAACTTTAAAACGAATTTTTCATACTCATCACCTCATCTGGTTTATAGGGATTCGGTATCTGCTCTATTCTAATAAATTTTTTGTTTGTCATTAATCTTCTTTGATTTTTGTATATTTTGGGCAAATAACGTCTAACTTTTCTATTTGAAGCTAAGTTACGAATATGAACATGAATTACATGAATTACATGAATTACAAATGCAAAGACGGTTATTTCGTTCAGATGACTGAAAATCTTACTCTATTGAAGAATCTATACCTGTATACCGTCAAAGCACTTTTGATATCTATTTCTCGATGTTAAAAAAAGTTTGGACAAAATAAGTAAAATTTCTCTGTTCGATAGTGTATACGAAAATTAAAACTGTTTTAGTAGATTTAAAAATGAATTCAATATTATTGTGAATTCATTGCAATGCAAACACACTTATAATGGGTCTGAGAAGTGAATTTATTTGCGATCAGGTAATGAATATACAAAAGCAAAAAAAGAAACCACATTTTCCTTGCTGTGTGTGTGTTTATGATTTTACTCTCTTCTCTCTCTTTCACCAAAACGAATAAATTTATATTTTCATAGTTCGTTTGTTTTCGACACAAATTTTTTCCAATAAAGGAGCAATTCATTGAAATTTACCATAAAATATTAAGAAATTTCTTTGCTTGCATGAGACAAGTAATGAAGTAATTTTTAATTAACATTGTGCAGCATATTGTTAGAAATTTTATCGAAGCTTTGAAAGGTAAAATAGTCTATTGAGTTGCCGAATTTTCTTTACAAAGAAGCAGATATACAGTGATTTGAATAAAACGTATATATATATATATATAGATGATATGAATACACTATTTCACCTAAAAATAAAATCGCGTGTTTTTTTTGAGTAAGTTGTGATATTTTTATTGGTATAGATCGGATCAAAATTCACTGCGTAGTGCATAGTGATAATTGAAGTTGTTAAGAACGATGTCGAATTGATGTTTTCGGGTGTTTTGGCGACAATCTCGTTTACAGCAGCAATGCTTTCAAGAGACTGATCGTAAATTAAACTTACTGTCAATAATCGAATCAGTTTCTTCAATTTTTGTGACCAATCCTCGAATTGATTACACATTCGATGCATTTTTTGACAGAAAATTCTGCGAAGAGTTTGCGAGCGATTTCAGCGTGACTTTATTCATCTTTGCAATGATTTTTCACAATTATAATACGTTTTTCTTTTGTATAGCGCTCTATTTTTAATAATCGGAACAATTATAGGTGACAACTACTAAATTTCGGAGTTACCACATCTATGAGAAAAAAATGACATTAAATTTAAATAGTGCACTCTTATTGAGATACCCTTTGAACTGTGAAATCAAAGAAAACGTTATGAGTTGCGAAGATTTTTTCATATTTCCAGTCTCGTTTTCAAGCTTTAAACTTAAACTTTGTCTTATCCTAGTTAAGGAAAAAGTTTTCCTATTGCTGCAAATTAACTATAACACTTGTTTTTGTTATTAATTCATTTTCAGTATTTGTGTAAAAAAGATCTGGTATATGAATTAGTACATAACAATATATGATTTACATTTTATAATGAAATTTATTAATCAATTCGAAATTTTTGAAATCTATAATATGCATTGAGTTCATTAAATTATTGCTTACTTAACTAATAATACCGAATTGTATTTTCTAGATTAACTAGTCCCAAAAGGTTTACAATCTATTATAAATGTATAAATAAATGAATATAAAATAAATATTTTGACATTGAAATTTGAAACCTTAAACACTATGTTGTTTGATAGAAATTTTGAAACTTAGAAATTTAAGTTGTCTAATATATGGATTCAAGAAATGTAATTATAAAAACTTTTGTTATAAATGAAAACAAGAATGAATAAGTGGTGCTGCGTTGCGGCCAATAGTGAATTTTGATCGAAAAATTAAATCATTTGTAGACATCGTTGAATCGTGTATTACGTCATCAAATGGGTAAATTTAAGAAGTGAAATTAAAACTTTGCAAGTTGAAAAAAACTTGATGTCGAAACCTTAAAAGAAACAATCAAAAAAAAAAAAAAAAGATATTTAGATTAGGTAAACATTTATATATATATAGATATTTACAAATTTAGAACCTAGTTTAATAAAAAAAAAACAAAAAAAAAAAAAAAAAAAAGAGCGGGCACAGACGTGAGAGTAAATAAGGAAAGTAATTAAAAGAAAGTGCCAAGCATTCAAGTGGACAAAAAATGGGGAGAATTTTTATTCGAACAATAGGCATACTTCGGATGTCAATGGTAAGTGAATGCTACTATCGTTAACATCTGACAGAAGTTGGAAATTATTTTGCATGGAAAATGTTAAGAGAATGTTACGCAATAACGTAATCAAATATTTCAAAAAATTATAAAGACTTTAAAGATGATAGAGAAGTGTTTAAGAACGGACCATCTATCTTGGAAAATCATCAATTTCAACCGCTAATGACGAATGTCAACACTTCAAATAAATATTAGCGATTTTGTAAATGTGATTGTGAGATATATCAATTCACAAGTAATGGATGTCTTAGTATGTTTGCCGGTGCTTTCCGTGGTCTATTGAATTGAGCCCCTCAGTAAGCTGAATCTTGTACGGGTGAAGTTGATGGTTTTTCATCAAAATTCGTTGTTTAGTGCTTCATGAAATTTGCAACTGTTGAGAACGATGCCGAATTTATTTTTTCGGGTTTTCTGTCTAATTTACACAGCAGTAATGTTTCCAATGGACTGACCGATATGTCGAATCAAAGTAGACTTACGGTCTACGATACACGCACGCGCGCGCGCCTGCCAGTTTCTTCAAATTTTATAATCACTCTTCGAATTGCTGATATAGATGCATTTTCTTGACCGAAAATTCCGCGCTTTTTGCGAGTGGTCTCAGCGTAATGAGTTTTTATAATTGTAATTTGAATAACCGAAACAATCATAAGTGGCAGCTGTCCAATTTCAGATTTGCCAATTAAATGAAAAATATGACACAAAATTGAAATAGTGTACTGTTATTGAGACGCCCTTTAGAATCTTCTAGGGAATCAAAAATTTAATAAATAAAATGTATTTTCGCCTGCTGCTATAAATAATTGTCAATTTTTTCTTAACGAATATCAAAATAATATCATTCTCCTGGAGCGATATTCCCTTGATACGCTTCCTTTTATTTGTATATTTATTTTTAGCGAAATCGAATTAGAAAAATCGAATCGATGGACGTCGTTAGAGAATGGTCATTAGCTTTTTTGAAAGCCCTTTGAAGACTACAAAAAACGTCGGGCATAATTGTTTTTAAGTAGGAGAGAATATGTTTTGAAGTTGATGACATATATTTGAGTGAAAATAAATATTTTTTATATTATTTGAAAATTTTACTTATCTTTTGAAATGTTTTATATTCACTTCATTCATTCAATTCTGTTTGTTTTTTTTCTAGTATTACTATATATATTAACTTTCAGTTAATGAACGATGTCCTGTTGTGTTTCATATAACATTGCTTTATTAATTTAATTTCTTTAGGTAGCGTTGTAATGAAGTTAAGTTTTCCTGAAAGCTCTTTAAAACAAATAAAAAAATTTGTAACGACTTTATTTCAATAGAATTTTTTATAATACATTTTGTTTTCTTGCGTTTTTCAGTAACTGTACACCATTATTGCTTGATAGTTAAGAAAAATAATTTAATGTTTTCAATTTTCGATCGTTGTACTCGTATGGGTGGTATATTCTCTAATATTATTTAATTTTTATATAAAAAATTTGACGATTTTTCTTTGCAAACTTGAATTTTTTTTTATAGTAAAGGTACAAACCTTAAAGATACTTCGGTAAAAAATAGATAGTTCGAGAGTCTTAACGAAAATTTATTGCGAGATGAATTAAATGGCTGTGAATTTTATTGAAAATATGAATTAAATATAGACGAAGAATACTCGACAATAAAACGATTTCGACTTATAAAACCTTATTTGTTATGGATAGCCTTTGAAGTTTCTAAATATGATCTCATATTTCCAATTTTATTTACGTTTGAATACGATAATGGTCAGGAAGGTAAAGTGTACATAGGTATAAGTAAGGCGTGAAGAATTTTAGTTTAAGTCATTATTATCGTTGTAGCTTTTCTTTGGACGTTATCACATATTGAAGCCTACCATTTATCTATGAAGTCGCATAAGCTTCAATACCAGGTACTTTTTTTAAAATTAAAATTGACCTTCGGTGTCGATAGCTTTAAGTCGCCGCTCTTCAAAAGGGTTTTAATCGATGGTTATATGTGGTAGTGTTCTTGAGCCAAAGGATACCGTACGGTACAACAACTCAAAGCAATGCTACGACTATATATTATAATATTGCTGTGAGGCAGTGTTTATCGATTACATTCAGCTCCTAGGATATGTAAAGGGATGCAATTATTTTTCTGCCCACATTAGCAGCAAATCACAAGAGCTGTATGCCTTCGAAATGTTATTTTAGCGATAGGATACAATAGGCTACATACTTACCGAAAGCATCAATATCTTACAAAGTTCGGGCAGAAATATTGTTTTACCTTGAAGTACCGTTTATGATTAGTTGCATTTATGCATACAGAAGGATATCTGTTTAATTTGCAATTAAATTTTGCTAAATATTGCTACTGCTTGCCAGCTATCAATATATTGAAACATTTCTTGTAATTATTCATTTTGTGATAATGTTTCACTAATTATTCATTAGAAAGTTTTCATATGTGAAATATACGCACACATACATATATGCAAACAGCATTGACCGTAAAAGTAACATAAATAAATTGTTTACCTTGAATAGCGCAAGTATTAGATAAGTACGCACATAAGTGTAAACATAAGATCATTTTCTACCATAAACTATATCAAATAGAAAACAAAAGGGGAAAAGTAAATCCATTGGCATAAATAAACACCAAACAATGAGCATAAAATATGTAAAAAAAAGTGTTTAAAAAACAAAAGTAGCGTATGGTTCGAAGAACCTCTTGATACATTCTTTACATAGGCGCAGTAAACTTACGTGAGGATTATAAAAACTTTTGTTGTCGATGTTTAATAAAAAGGTTGACCTTAGTGTTCCTTTTCTTGTTTTTTGTTTAGAGATTGTAAGAGATTTTAATTTGTTACAATTTTCGACACAAAATCTACATAATGTATTATATAACAACAATGATGATCATAAAGCAAAATAAAGGAAGGCCTAAAATATATATTTTATTTTATTTTAGTAATTGATATGCCTCCTCCTCGAATGACCTTCAACTTTGCCATTGCAGTCGTGTAATATACAAACTTTCAATTCCGTTTATAATACATTAATCAATAATTACTGGGAATAAGCAACAAAAATTAATTTTTTTTTTTTTTTTTGTAAAATTTGACTTTAGTAATGAACATAGTTTCTTTGATGCCTCATTTTTATAGAAAGATTTAGCAGAAGTCTGAAAATACGCTTCAGCTTCTGGAATGATCTCATTTTAAATTTGGTTACAAATAATGGACGTTGGAGGTCAGATTTGGAGAATATGGTGGTTGTGGCAGCAATTTAAACATTAATTTGTATATATTTGAAATTTAAATCCATTTATGACACATTGTGTCATTGTTTCACTGTATTTCATTTGAAAAACATATTTCCTATGCCCAAATTTTGTTGAAAAATGGCGAATATACCGCCTTTTAGTAACGTTAAGGTTCCTCCTATTTATTACAACTTCATTTCACAAATATCGTGAACAATTTTCAATTTTTCTTGATATATTCTAATGAAACTGTCTCTGTTTATTGTTCACTTTCGCATAATTTCGTTCAAAATAAATAAAACCACTGACTTCTACTTGGCTATATCTGTGTCAAAATTTTGTGCAAGATTTAAATTTACCGCCATTTGTCCGAAAAAAGTCTTGGCAACCAAAAAAAAAAAAAAACAGTTTGATAACTGACAGTTTAGGGTCAGTAAAAACGGAGCATCGCACACGAGGACAATGCGTTTCCATTGTTGAACAATATTTCATTAATATTCACACTTTTATGGTTTCGTTAATCGTCAATATTGCTGCATTTGGGATTTAGAGAATTCACATGTGATTGTCAAAAAATAAACGATGATTAGATGCGGGTTTTGTATTTGGATTATACTTCTTCGAAAATTAGATTGATGTCAAACAAAACTGTTACTGGTGCTCGATATCGCGCTACGTCAACGAAATTCAGTCACATTTATGCAAAATGCTCATAGAAAATTTCGATAGAAAGGTGATGGAGATCATTTATCCGATTTGCTCTTCTACACAAAACCCTATCCTATCTACATTATGATTCAATGAAAAAAATTATAATTCGAAGGACTTAAGTCTATTTTCTGCTTAATTCAAATCATGCGTAAGATGTAGGAGTTAGTTTATATATAGCGTCAGTGTGTGTATAAATATAAATAATCTTCTACACTTATTGTATTTCTTTGGAAACACATGTGTTAAATATCGGAAAGGATTCGATCTAAATCGGATCGTCGTCAGATTAAAGCTCCAAATTCGTTTACAGGGATTAGTTTGTTTCAAAGTAAACAAAACGACTATAGGATGTGACCTATTAATGCTATTATTATGATTATTATGTGGGAATATCGAATATATTTTTCATATTAAGAATACTTCGCTACAATAGTAAAGTCATCAAATATATATACAACAGAATCTAGTATTGTTTGAGAAGATGTATTGCATTTATAGAGAAAAAGTGTTCAATTTTGCTTAGAATGGCTTAGAATTTGTATAGTAAAGTATAAAGTAAAAGTTTCGACATTATTCCAATATAATTGTTTTTTTTTTTTTTTGTTTTATTTATTTGAATGAAAAGAATTATTATTGAGCTTTTTCGATTTGAAATCATTTTAATATTTTGAAAATTTGCATAAAAATAATTTAAACTTATTTTAGATGAAATTTTGATTTGTTTTATAAAATGTATATTAAGCTTTAATTTAATTTATGATAAAATTGTTATTAACATTTTACCTATCAACATATTGAACGATTGTGACAAATTATAATTTATTTATTATTTCATAAAATGAATTCGAATCGAATATAACTGATTTTTTTTTATTAAAAACAAAAAAAAAACAAAAAAAAAAAGGGGGAGGCAACTTTTTAATTTGTTTTAAGGTTTAACCCTTTTTTTTTTTTTGGTTTATTGGTTAATTTTATATTATGTACTTTCTCATTTAGTTGCTTTTATACGATTACAATTTTAAAGCTATACTCCATTAACTAGAAGCGTTTATCAATTGCAATTCATGTATTGCTGCACGCATCCGACTTTATCAACAACACGACTAGTACATAAAAATAGCATACCCTGGCGTATATATATATATATATATATATATATATATATAAACATTTCTTTTTCATGTTACCACATTCTTGAAATATTTTTATGATTTTTATCGCTTTCCTTTTGTTCCTGCTGTGTTCCGCTCCATATTGTAATGCATTCATTCATGCGCTTTCTTTATTTTTCACTTTAACGCCTTTTCACATAACACCTCTTCACATAATCGTTTTTTTAAAAAAAAAAAGAAACAAGAAAGAGATTGTTTGCGGCTTGGTTCTTAATTTGTCACCCATCTGTTGGTTATTATAATTGCTTGAGACAATTTTATTATTCGTTCAAAGTGTAGGAATTTACGGTGTATGCTTTTGATTATCCTAATCGTTTTTGAGTCAATTTGTATCATTTTTTCTTTTTTTTTTTTTTTATAGAATTACTAAAGCGGCAGGAAAGAAGACAGAAAACTAATATTTGGCCCATTTGACGCATTCCTATACCTTCTTATACATTCTTTAATCCAAGGATTAAGAATTGAGTATGATTTGCTTACAGGCACGCCCACAATAGACAAGAAAGTACAGAAATTTCGAAAGAAAAATATAATTCAGCGCACAAATAGATATCAAATTTAGTTGAGGCGAACAGTAATATGATATTCTTCCTGAGAAGAATTGTCCCATCCTTACAAAAAAGATAGTTCGGATAATTATGGAAATATTAGCGGATCGATCGATCGATCATTTTGATTTTGAATATTTCAATCAAATATTAAATCGATATATAGTCGAAGGTTGTCGAGTATGGATAGATTTATATTTAATTAAATTTGCAAAGACAAAGTACATCCATTTTCGAAATAGTTTCATACAACAAATTTCAAAAAATTTGCTCAAATACGGAGCCTTTTTTTTAACATAAATTTCAATAGCAAATCGTTGTTATTGGATTGATAGACGTGAAATGTAATGTATTTAAGGAACATAATGCTGTTTTTTGTCTATTTTCGTCTTCCATAATATTAAATACCGCAAAAAATATATGTGATTTGATTATTATATTTCAAAACTGAAGACAGTTGTTCCTAAGTAATTCAGTAGCAGAATTTTTTTGTACAACATTTTCCCGATTTCGTGCATATTTTTTTTGATCTTATTGCTTATAACGAAGTGCATGAGATTCTCTAGCAGGCTTATCGCGATTATCACGATTATATAGTCAATGAATTAATTAGAGTGCATGCAAAATTTCTGTAAGCGAAAGCCAACTTTAAAAAGCCAGATTTGTTAAATTTGCATGTATATATATATATATGTATATATGTAATGAAACTAATTTTACAAGTCTGCCTTTTTAAAGTTATATATATATACATATATATGTAAATTTAAAGTTATATATATATATATATATATGTTATTTATATATATATATATATTATAAAATTTTAACTATTTAAAATAAAATTCAATATGAAGACATTACTGCAAAAGAAACAATTCAANTGTATATATATATATATGTATATATGTAATGAAACTAATTTTACAAGTCTGCCTTTTTAAAGTTATATATATATACATATATATGTAAATTTAAAGTTATATATATATATATATATATGTTATTTATATATATATATATATTATAAAATTTTAACTATTTAAAATAAAATTCAATATGAAGACATTACTGCAAAAGAAACAATTCAAATAAAAGACATATTTACACTGAACAAGAGCATTTAAATTTTTGTCAGTTTAGTATGTACGGAATGTATGTTATTTTTATTAATAAAGATAGGTCACAATCACTTACTTCCTTCCCACATATCTTGTACTTACTTGTACGTTTGTATACTAGTTGGTTGTACATTGCTACATTGTTACATTGTTATATAAAATCTTAATAAAATTTCATCGTTCTATTTGCAGTTCAATTGAATTGTTTACATATATCAAGAAGTCTCCTTTCATTGAATGTCACAATTCATATTCAAATTTTGGGCTTCTATTGAAATGGTAATAGGAAATTTACACTCACACATCAAACATTTTCTACAATTACAAGTTCAGGAGTTTATTGAAAAAGAACGGTACATCAAAGTCTCAAAGTATTCAAAGTATTATCTTTCACTAGTTACTACTTCTTTCATCTTTTGGATAAAACATGAATATCGTAAGGTAAAGACAATTGACCTTTTGAAGCTGTGCCTAAAAAGGGTCACCTATTCATTGTCGTTATAAGAACGAAAGCCACACTTCATCATACAATAAGTCAATGATTGTAGTCAGTGGGAGAGTAGAATATTCCAGCTTAGTACCATGAAAGTTTCCTGGGAGTGTTTTAGCTCTATATGGTCGGATTTCGTTGTATTGGAAACTTACGGTATCATGACTATTAATATTGTTACGAAATTCAGAAACTGATCAAATATAGCTGCAATAAATTTGATAAAATTTATGAAAGAGGAAAGTCCTTTTAATGAATTACTTTTCGCGGTCATAAAAAGACACAGATGCAGCTGTCAATGAAGGTAAAGATTGACAAAGAATTCTTGTGAAATCTACCAGGTAATGGGATTAATGAAACTACGTCGGTAAATGCAGCAGCAAAGTATTAGCAGACATAGCAGAAAGTGACGCAGTGTTTGTAATGTTCGTAAGGTTTATAAGCAGAGGATTTTACTTAAATGAAGTGAGTTGATTAAAAATATTTGAGAAGCAACTAAGCGTTAAAGAAATAGTTCCTTTTAATAAATTGTAACAATCATTAAGATTGTAAATATTGTAAATAAAAATCTACGCTTTCGCGATCTAGAGATACGGTCTCTGTCTAAAGGAAAAAATACAAAACGCAGGTTTGTAACAATACGTTGCCCTGGTTTTTTCGCCCTGACTTTGCTAGTTATTGGCAGTAGCCTTTTCTAATGTAGCAAACAATAAGACATGCTACTCACTTGACTGTCCCAAATGGGATTGTTATCGTATATACTCAGCTTTGTCGTCCATGTTAATGGTTCGCCTAATCTGCATCATGGTTATTTGTGTTTTGCATTTGCGCATTTTGCGGCACAATCTTTGGCGTTAAGGAGAAAAACTTGAATTTCCCGCAAATGGCGAATATTCGGCACAAAACTTGACATTTTCGCACGAAAAAAATTATGTGCTCCTGATACGAAGTCAGCATCACATTCAAGATAATGGTGTTACCAGATGACCAAACATATGATTTATATGATTTTATATTTGACAATTTCACATGAAATCATAATTACATTAATCGTGACATGCTTCATAGTTTGTCATCACGGGATTCTGTCAGTTGTCGCTTATATTTTTTATTTAATAATTTACGAATATGTAATAACTGAAATGGAAAATTGAAACTTGTTGGTAATGCTCTCAAATATATATTCTACAGTTAGCAAATGAGGATTGCCACCTAGACACAGTTGACCATAATCAAAAATAGACTAAAAGTGATATTCAAAAAAAAAAAAAGGAACAGAACTGAGCTGAATGGAAAAATTTTCATTAATAACAATGAGAAATTGTAATAGATAATTGAAATTTATCAAAGATACATATCAGATCTACATAAAAATGGGTATAAGTGGGGGACGTAATGTACTCTAAGGCCGCATTTAATCGGCTTTTAAATTTAAATTTATTTGAACGGGAATATGAAAGACGGACAGATGTCTGTAGTTGTTTAACGTGAGGTCTTGCTCGAACCCATGGTGCCTCTTTGGCACAAGGAGTGAACGCCATTGAAACGTCCCCAAAATCATAAAGCCCCTGAGTGCCAGTTGTGACACTTATATGGACGAATAGAGACTTATGTAAATCCCTTGCCTTTCTATGGGCCTGGCATCCAGTTGCAATGCAACTACACATTCGAGTAAGTAAGTTTGTTCTTCTCACGACGATAGGTTACCATTGACACCGCAAAACTTTCTTAATGGGCCGTTCCCGATTTTAGGCCGAAGCAAAAAAAGGTGAGTAATTCGGAGGCTTCTGTCATGTGTGGTACCAGCTAGAGAAGATGGATAACTGCCTGCTTTTTTTTGTTTTGTGTGGGCACCTAATTATGGAAGTCTCACCCCATGGTGCGCTTAAGCACATGACTATTTTTCAGTGAACGATGGTCGACGTTGGTCCCCATCGAAGGGAACTCCACTATCCTTGAGGTCCTAGAACAAGCATTCCCTGTCCAGACAAGCATTATTGTCTAGAATTCCTCTCTGGTTAGCGGATTTTTCTATTTAGGATTCCATAACGACCACGATGCTCCCCAAGGGGCCGTAACCAGCTAACAAGCAAGAAGAATTCTCCAAGCAGTGTATTGGGCATATTGGGCATATTTGCAAGGAACAACCTTTATTTGGCCAACCGGACCCTTCCGAATTTATTCGGAACTTCCGATATGCTACATGTACCGAAAACTCCATCGTACTGTCTATCACTGAAATTATTATGGACTTGGAAGTTCGTTGACAGAGCTCCAACTTCAGCCATGCTCCCTTATTCGATACTGCTTCGAAGGACCATAAAATTCGCCTACTGTACTATTTAATGGTCCCTTTGAAGCGATAGTTTAATCGATAACTGTTTTGGAAGATCTCATCAACGCCACAGAACGAGACTATAATCAGTATAACCTCGTTTGAAGACCAGTGAGATCCCAGCCAAAGGCATCACGCAGAGATGAGGGTTCGGCACATTTTTGCCTAGACAAAAAGAAAAGCACTTTGGATATGTTTTTTTTCGCAAGAGACTTCGTTTAATTCTCGGCTTATAATTCAAAAATTTTTTAAATAATTGCGAAGCATGGAAGAAAGCAGCAATAAATTTAAATGCTTTGCACTTTATATTTTCAAGAGTAAACGAGAGAATCAACGAACAAAAGAACAAAGACGTTGAAATGCTGATTTTAACTGCAAACTTTTTCTTTTCAACGTTATATGATATCCGTTTCTATGATATAGTCAGTCAGTATTAAGTATTGTAGGCATTCAAATAACAAAGAGGAGCAACATTTATTTATAATAGCCATAAAAGTAATTTTACATTTAATTGAAATACATATGAGAAAAATTGCAAAAGTAAAACTAGAAATAAATGCAAAATGAAAATTTAATTGAAGCCTTTTGAAATGATGTTGCTTAAGGTGTCGAAACGATAAATTACAATTATTTATGCCTTTTTGGAACTTAAAGAGAAGCGGAGATGATTTAAAGAGCATGCGGTCATAACATGAAATATCATATTTTTGCCCAGCCCACTACAAGTTTGCCAAAAAGAAAAGCTCAACGAATTTTCATTCAATTCAAACATTCAACTTAAATGAAATAGTGTTTATGGGTATTGATTATGATATGTATTATTATTCTTTTCATTGCAACTGTTATACTTATATGAATATATTTATGAAACTTGACTCTATTTTGAGTATTTAAGTATTTGAGTTTGATTTTTCCATTGGAATATCGTATGCAAAAGTAAACGAAGGGAAATGAAAAATGCTTATATTAAAGATACTTTAGCAAAAGAAAAGAAAAGAATAGCGATAGTATAGGATTTAAGAGGTTGTTAAATAAAACGCCTCACTGTAATCATTTATCGATTATCATTCAATAAGGAAATCATCAACAATATTGTACTAAAATAGTGTCGTAAAATCATTATTTATGCTTAGGATGTTAATAGATTTCGTAACTGTACTCGCACTGCTGCGGTCTTCATATTCATCAAGGATTCAAATACACTTTTATTTTTTCTAAAGTTATAATTATAATTATCTAATGGGAACGTCTTGACCAACCCGATAATCCCGGCATATAACTATAAAAACGATATCGATGATGGAATTAAACGTTAAACATTGTGTCAAATCGGGATATGTGAGTAAAATGAAGCAGATATCGTAAAGCTAAATGATTAAATATTTGAAAATTACTGACATTTTCTTTTTATATAATATAAAAATGATTGAACTACCGAAAGGCAATTTTTGTTCTTACGTTCGAGTTGAAAATTATTAAAATTCGCTGTACAATTTTTTTTTTTTTTTGCTAAAATATCAAATTAAATTAATAAATATGTTAAGTACATATTTAAAGAGAGTAATTTTAGGTATTTCCAGAGTTAATTAATATTTCACGACATGAAAGTCAATGAACTAATAAAACATTGAACGAACAAGTGCAGACACGTGTAAGGGTAAGTATGTTTGTCTGTGTATGTTTAAAGGAAGAGTGTATTTTTTGTATTAGTCAATATTGATTTCTTTTTTTTTTTTTTTTTTTTAACTTCGAAATACTTTTATTCATACACATTCTTGTACATGGACAGGAATGAAAAAAAAATGTACGGAAAATGAAAAATAAGAAAATTGTTGCCTCTAACGCAAACTAAGCAAGTAAAAGCATCATGGGCATTGCGAGTAAAGCCGATATTTTTGTGCTTAAAAATGGGAAGCTATACCTTCTTGTCTTATAAAGGCTTCTTTTTCATGGGAACTCTAATATAAGATGGGATCAAAAAACTATATATCAACTTTGTCCGAATCTGGTTCAATTGGTTTCTAAATCAAAACACTTTTACGTATAAGTTTTCATTATAAAATATAAATTTATTATACATTTTTCTCATATAAAAATTTATCTTTCATAAAGATCCCTTATATGGGGTGGAGGCTAAAAAACTGATCTATATGGTCTAAATTTGGTACATTTAATTTGCATGTGAAATCACTACTATGGATCAAGTATCTTTGCTAAATATTAAAAAAAAAAGATCGTTTTACCATCAAACAGAAACGATTATAAGGGAAAGATTCAAAAAATTGGCTGATGCGATCCACATTTTTTACATCAATTTAGTATATCAAAGTATTTGGCTGTTTTTATCACGAAATTTTTAAAATTGCAATGTACGTTACATGATCACACTTTCAGATTAAAGCACTACATAGTATATGGCGAGTGATTGCATAAGTGGTCCGATCCAATACATTTGCGATAGCATTCATCCTTTCGCCAAAAAAAAAAAAAACGCCAGTATACCAAATTTCGTCAAAATAACTCAAAAATTGAGATGTCTCTTGATAGACATCACATGGACAGACAATCTGAAATCAGTTTAGAAATTAATTCTAAGTCGTCTAATATAATAAAAAGTAGATGTATCGTAAGCTCTTCTGGCCGTAGTATACGCTTTGCACAAACTTAACATGCTGTACACCCACAAATGGTTTGAGGTAACTGAGGAAACTAGAAAGTTAACAAGCAAGTACGAAATTTTCTTAAATTACGATAACTACTTAACTGATATTTTAGAAACATTTCAAAAGAATTTCATATAGAAAATTCTATAAAAATGTCAAAAAAACTTTTTAAAAATTTTAAAATCTCTTGAAGTTTTTAAAAATTTTTTATCATTTTATCGTTTAAAATGATATGTTTCTGACAGGAAGTTCATCGAATTTTCATACTGAATATGTGCTAACCAACCAAGAATAATTACACTGAGATTTTTTTTTATGCACATTTCCGTTCGATTCTTGTCTACACGAGAAGATCGAACCCTAATCGATCGATCTGCATTTTAAAAAAAGAAAGAATCGAAAGAAATAGATTTAATAGAAGGACGAAAAGTTGTTCAATTCCTTCCAAAGTGTTTCTTGGATATTTTATTATCTCAATAAAAGCAAACATTCTTTTTTATATTCTCGACATCTGAATTGAATTGTCTGTTGTTTAGATCATCCGTGAGCTATTTTAAATTCATATTCGGGATACAGTTTATAAGATATTGATAATAACCTTATCTTAGCTGTTGCAGACATGTTTATGTGTACTTAACATTTGTTTTAAAATTTTATATCCGTTCATAGCCTCACGGTTATTGTAATAGTGAGAGATCCAACATAATGAATGGTTAAGTATAACAAACTTGACTCAAAAATATATAAATCTTTTTTTACGCGTCGTATTTCTTCTTAGATATATTGAGTAATAAAGTTAGAGTGCATTCGAAAATTTGAGATAGTCTTTCTCTTTTTACTTTTTGTCTCGTTTTCTTTCTTCCCTTCTCTGTCTCTCTCTCGTTTCCTATCCGTTCCTCACTCTTCCTATTTCTTCCCTCTTTTGATTCTTCTTCTCTAGCTCTCACACCCACTTTCCCTTCCCGGCTCTTTCACGATCTCTCTTTCTCTCTCGCGCGCGCGCTCTCTTTCTCTCTTTCTCTTTCTCTCTCTCTCTCTTTCTCTCTCTTTCTCTCTGTCTCTCTCTCTCTCTCTCTCTCTGTTTTTATTTTTACATAAGTCTAATCTATTTATACAAAAGAAATACAATTATCTTAAGACAATGCTGTACAATGTAATGCCAATAAAGTGCCAAAGCGGTCTATCTCTAAGCGTAATCATGGATCTAAGTTTTATAAAGAAGTGTACAGCTGATATTCGCACTATTTACACTGGTTATTATACTCGTTCAAAACTGGTGTACAATTCGCATGCGAAGACGACAAGCTTTCAAGTCTGGATTAAGGACTCTTGACCGCACACATCGAATAGTTCGGATCTCATGAACGACGAAAATGTATCCAATACATGCCCACAAAAATGAACATTAAAGTAATATGAGTTGGATTGTGCTTAAGTACAAGTATTTCCATTTCTGCATATATAAAAACCGAACGTACACAAACACTATTTGGTCTTTTCACCTGTTCCATCAAGCGACTAATGATGTGCATGATTTTATATCAAGTCAGCTCGGCTAGATATCAACAGATCACTTTGCCTTATTCCATCATTTTTATACCTTTTAATTTTTTAACATAACAGTGTATGTGGAAATATTTATGTTTCGTAAATCTTCTAAATGTATGCTAACATACAAACATCGCACATCGCACATCGCACATCGCAACATCCGTAAATAATCGTAACTGATGGTTGCATAAAATAAGAACAAAAAGAAAAATCGTATAAAACTTTAATAAATGTTAAAGAAAAACATAACATATGTAATGGATTTCAATCTACATAAATCACACATCCACATATAATCTATAAACGTATAAATATATATATATATATATGTATATATATATAATATATATGAATATAAATATATAAGTCGAACGAAAGGGAACGAAAAATTTTGCGGCAAAACAGTTTTTGTGCAGTTTGCCGAAAAAGTTTGAAAAGTTAAAGGCATACTTGCAAGCAATATATGTATATATATATGTATATATATATAGTAATATATATATATATATATAAATTGAGTAACATGTGTATAAGGGTGTGTGTATTCATAAGAGTGTGTATATAGGAGTATATGTGTTCGCGAATAAATAGAACAGTATGTGCCTTTGTGTATATGCAGGCTTTTGGCTTATTTCCCAAGCGGCTATATAAAGCTGACAAGGCTTCCACTTGATTTTGGCAGACAAACGAAAGTACTCACACGTACACACAAAAAGTAGAGAGTGATATATATATACATATATATATTTTGCCTTTGTTAGTTATATGTGCAAAAAGCCCTCCTATGGTTAGACATATGTATGTTGTTATAGATCTTGTTTTGCATTTCAATTAGTTTCGGTTGTTTTTCTTGATCTGCACTGTATTCCGGTATAGTATAGATTTAGGTGATTTTCCTTCAAACGGTCATTTCCGTTCAATTTACGTTGCTTAATTTGTTGTTACAAAGCCAACCAATACTCTAGAGTTCATGTTCAGATAGTTTTTTCGGTACGTTTACTGTTAACTTGTTCGCTTTAATGTATTATATATGTATGTGTGTGACTCCGTTGCATTTGTTTGTTGGCTTTATTATTGTATAGAGTATATATACTATATATGTTCAGTTACTGCTGTTGGTGTGTAGTTATTATTGTTACAGTTACATTCCTTTTGGCAGAGAGTTAGCCAAAGTTTAATGAACCTTATGTCAGGCAATATTGTGGCATATCTAGGGTCTTTTGAGAATATTTTCTACTTTTTGTGCTATTTTTTCTTTCGTATATTCACAGACGGTAGTCGTCGTCTATGTGCATTTTTCTGCCGCTGTTTTTTTTTTTTTTTCATTTTTCCTTTTTTTCCTTTTTTTTTTCTTTTTGCTTTTTTTTGTTTGATTTAGCCTTTGTCTTGTAGAAGTTTGGTTAAGATGCGGTTCGGTAATAGTGCAGATATTATTTTTTCAATGTTTGTGTACGTGCATGTGCTAACTGATCAATCTGTTACAAATAATTTTCAACAATTTGTTCGAATTATTTGTTTATCTGGCGTTTTTGCTCATTTCACATTACTAAACTATTAATATTTGCTCAGCTTATTCACTTCACGGCAAATTGGAACGGTTTCTTAAAATTCTATAATGAATGCTGTATTGACTGAAATCGCAATTATGTTGTATAATTTTATATCTATGTTATGTTATGTTATGTTTATGTTGTAAGCGGTCATTTTATACTCATTATCTCTTGTTGGTGTAAAAAGCATTCAAAATGTTTGAATGCCCTCATTTAGGGGTTAAAAAAATTTTGGTTATTGAAACATAAAATCATACAAAAAAAAAAAAAAAATTTCTCATGTCATCTATGAAATTTTATAATTTACATCATTCAACTTTTTCAGTTATCATCAGAGGAAAATATAGAATCCCTGTTGAAATACAGAATTATACGAAATTTATTATTATTAGGGTAAATAGAAACTCTCTATCACTTATTATATTAAATAGAGGAATTGAGAATTGAATTATTTTCAAAACAAACAACTTCCCCATTTCTTGTCGTAGTTCATTTGATAAGGTTTTCTACATTTTAGTACTTTTTCTTGGTCTCGTACTTCAGTTTGTCCGCAAAAGTTTTGAACTTCTTTTTGCTTCGACAGTTATTATTATTATTGTTATTATTATTCATTTAAATCAAAGAAATACATTTTTATATTAAAAAATAATGATAAGTACTAGGAACCAAATCGATCGATTCTATTTTCTTAAAAAAAAATGAATCAGATGGTTAATCTAGTCATTTTAAAAGAATTTAAAACTAGAATAGTATTATGTTCACCAAGTATTCTAGTCTTCGATAAGTAAAAAGGAATTGACTCGAAGGTTTCTTGTTTTTCTAAAAGTCTCACGCTTACCTTAATAATACTACTTTCATTATATGTTCCCTTTACACGAGGAATATTTAATCGAGTAGCCGAGTAGTAAAATTTATATAAAAGTACGCATAAAGTTTTCGCAAAAATTGCAAAACAATAAGTAGTGTTTTAATGACGAAATGGACTAGCGAACCTATCGCTCAATCAAATACTTCACTAGAAGCATGTCTACTCGTATTAACGGGAAAAATGTTGTAAGAGACAGAGCCTGCAAAATGGCATAAGATAGAAGAAATATGTTATATCAACTTGTCGAACAGTTTTTATGCAATCGGGGAAGGGATTAAGTCATTTTATTATCTATTGAATTGCGGTGTACGATTTATTCGAGAATTGCGTATGACATAACTATTCGGGTACCGATATATTTATATTTGCATACATATTTAACATTTTATTTAAATACGTGCGAAACTTGTATTCCATCAGCAAAATGTAGTCAATGCATTTATGACACGTATACGTAAATGTATGTGCAATATGACTGACTGACTGAATCTTTAGGATAAATTAGTAACAGCAAATATCAACTACAGAAAAAAAAAAAGAAAGAAGTGAAAGAAAAACTGACACAGTTTTTCATGTGTCGTAAACATCAGTTTGCTGTACATCATTCTCAACATACATTATTCATAAAGGTAATGAGGATGATGACGATCCTGTGTATTATCTCACTTGTGCTCCTCTTTTTATTGCAATATTCCCATCAGGACGGTATTACTTTATCTATCATGTTTTGACGACTTTTCCTAAGTACTTTTGTCGTTAGGATTTAGCTTGCATTTGTTAAGCTTTTTTTATTTTTCATACTCACCATAAGAAAATAGCGGCAGAGTAATTTTATTCTTTCATTAGTAACAATGGAAAACATATCCCAGATTTAATTTAATGTATATGTACGTTTGTTTCATTATTACCTGTTATGTCACAGATCTAATTAAGAGTCAAATAATCCATAAATTAAATGTAACTCTGTAACTCTTGCTAGATATTTAATAGATTTACATACGCCTAGTCGGTCATTTGCATGTCTGTGATCATAATTTTCAAACTCACAAAAGATGTATTGCAGAATCCGGTCATGTTGTATGTAAAATTTAACTGATTTCCTAAAATGTAAAATATATATAATATAATGAAAAAAGTTTAAAACCAGATAATCTGTCGCGTAGGACTTTGTCCCTCGTCTTCGCTTAATTCTTGAAAATTTGCAATTTCCAAATAAACATTGGATATTTTAACTTGTTTACTTGGTTGCTTTCTAAATTTGACTGGTGGACTCATACTAAATTTTTTTTTTTTTTTTGTAAACTTAAAACTATACTTCTCTGTAGTCGCCCATTCGGAGAAATGAATACGTCTAAGTCGACCTATAAATTGATGCTGTTGTTATTATTATTACTGCTGCTACTATAATTGTTGTCATTATTATTATTATTATTATCATTATTATCATTATTATTATCATTATTTTTATTGTCATTATTATTATTATTAATATTGTTATTTTTTATACCCGCCACCGAAGGTGAAGGGTATATTTCATTTTGTCATTTGGTTTGTAACTACCAAAAATGAAACTTCGTAGACCCCACAAAGTATATACATTCTTGATTAGCATCAAATTTAGAATCGATTTAAACATGTCCGTCTGTCTGCCTGTCTGTGGTAAAGATTCTCCTGGTCGCAAAAATGGAGGCATCGTTTTTAAATTTGGCAAAAATATTAGCAGTTCTTGCACACAGGTTGGTGTTAAAAATGGGCTAAATCAATCCAAGGACGTGTTCACAGTAGGGCGTAGACTAAGAACACCTCTGCTTTCGGAAGCAAAAAAAAAAAAAAGATTGGATTTTTGCTCATTACTCGTAAGCCATAGCAAATAGAATTAGAAAAATTTTCAAAAATGTTGCGTTAGCTATCCCGTATTCTCTGTGGAAAAAGGGAAAGGATTGACCCCGCCCCATCCGATATAATAGAATATTGAAATTAAATTATTTATGTGAAAATGTTTGTAAAATTCAGAAAGATGCTTCTGGAAGAAGAAGAATGTAAATATACTTAATCAGTACGGAATTTGGAATCCACCTAGATGTATCCGTCGATACGTCTTTCCATCTGTCTGGCTGCTTAACTATTTAGTGTCTGTAGTGAACATTCTCTTGGCGGCAAAAATGAAGATATCGACTTCAAACTTGGCAGAAACATTGGAAGTTGTTTCATTGCCACGCCTACCTACGACAATTTAGTTTTTTGCTCATTTTTTTTATGATAAGGGTGGAGGGTATAAAAGATTCGTCTCAGCTGAATATAACTTCTATACTTGGCTATAATGACAGCTTCATTGTCCCTGTAGATAGCAGCTGTCATATAATTACCTCAGATAGTGGGTATCCATGATTCATTGTAAGAGGAACTTTATTTCTTGCGGTTATTTTTCTTTTTTTATAACTCTCTTCTTTTTTTTTTTGGTTAATATACATAAGTGTTTGTATAGTTAGCTTATGAAGAGGGATTTTTACTCATTAATATCGTCATACACTAGGAAAATGTTGACATCTTATGGTGATTGTTATAGATATTGTCCTTTTGCTAGTGAAACACTGATTAAAAACCTTGAGTTTATCGTAGCTGTAACCGCTGGGAAATTGCAACAAAAGCATGCTAATGTTTCCGTTTCAGTGATAATTTGTTGTTCGTTATTTTGCAATTTTCACGATTCGTGTTCTTTTTTTTTGTTGTGTTTGTTAATCCAACCATTGCAGTTATTATTTTCATATATAACCATTTTTTCATCATAAATCATTGTGGCCCTAATGAAATGCTAACTTGTAACTGTTTCCATAGAGTTACACAAGTTGTCTTTGTGTGCAATAGTGTGTATGATAAATGAGTGCACATTTATGAATAGAAATTAAAATAAGGATTGGAAGCAGTTGTACAAATAATTTTTCGATTTTTTGGAACAAAAAATAAATGGCAGCCCATATATACCTTTCATAATATCTACTATATATAAGTTGCAAAGACCTTTATATGCTATAACGCTTTTAGAAAGGATATAGAGTATGTATGTAAATGTGACCAAGTTTTACTGTTATCCAATAAAATTCTTCATTTGTTTTCGTCCAAAAATATTAAAAATTATATCTCATTTTTATGTAAAAGCAAAGTCTTTAATATGACTTCCATATGAAGAAAAATTCAAAAAATAGACTTATGTGGTCTGAATATACCTCAGTTAACTTTTATGTCAAATTACTGCTATCGATCAATTTAAACTATAAAATAATAAAAGTTACAATTCGTTACCATATAAAGGTTTACTTCTCTTAAGGGCGGTTATATGAGAGCGGGTTTAAAAAATGTTGTCCTTCCGATCTAAATTTTTATTTTAAAATACTGTTACTCGTGAGGTTTTTATAGAGAAATTTTGAAAATTCGAATTTTTTCATGCAACAATTTTTTCAAATTAAACCATTTTATGACGAACGGTCGCAAGATTTTGTCCAAATAAGTATATTTTCCATGGAGTTCGTTCTGGAACCAAAACATATCATTTTTGTTAAAATATCTTAAAAATTGCATCCTATAAGCCGTACACAAAATTACAAGGACAAACATTAGACATATAGACAGACGGACAAACGCACACACAAGATTAAATAAAAAAAATGTGTTTGAATCAATCTAAGCATAATAAAAGAGGACCCTTCTGAGTTGTACATCACGCACAAACCTATTACAGCCTGTACTATAAGCGTTGTGATTTATAATTAGTCTTTCTCAAGAATAGTAATTTAAAATAAAAATGTATTAGGCTGAATTTGGGCTGCATTGAACTTGTTTTCTCTGCCTTCTTATAGAAGATTTCTAATGAAAAATTAGTGATATTTTGCCTCAAATAGGTGAACAAAAAATTCTTTAATAAGAAAATTTAATTTTACCAAATTTGTATAGCATTCGTTCGAGTTGTAGTCCACTTTTTCGTTAAAAAATTTCTTAATTTTGAATTTTTAAAATTTGGCGAACTGCTGTCAAGTTGTCCTTATCGGATTATTGTGTTTAACTGGTTTAAAAATAGCCTTGAAAATATAATAATTTTATGCTCATTACACTCTAGTGCAACCACGTTATGTACTATTGATATGATACTTTAACAAGAATCAATTTTTTTTTTTTTTTTTGAGGTTATGTCATATTATCATAGAGCCCAACATGTTTGCAAATTATCCAAGTTTTTATCATTTCATTGCGTCTCAATGTGCAAATATACGAACGTGGTTTGGAAAAAATTCATTTTAACGCATATGGCTCATATTCATAACATACCGGCGAGAAGTGTTTGTTGAATTCTGCGAAATAATTTGGCCATGAGTCGGGCACAATGTCGATGAGTATGAAGAATTTCAAACTAAGAAGTATATTCTCAGAAATTGACTTTTATTCGAGCTGTTATTACTACGGTCTTATCCTTCGGTAAACGATGCCAAACGATGCAATAGCCATTGATGCTACACTGCGGTTATAAGCCGAACAAATTCTGAACGATTTAGAGGAATTATGTACTTCTAACTTTATATGCTAATGATCAACCTAAAATTTTGAATTAAATTAACCGCATCGGTCCTTCTATCTATTATTCGTTTTTTCTTGCCTTCATCATTCATTATTCTATCATTATTCTGTCTTCTGTCTTCCTTTTAAGTTATTCAATTTTCTTATTAAATCGAACCGTTTCTATCGAAAATATTGAATTCGAAAACTAAAAATATCAAATCAGTTTTAATAAAGCAAGTTGAGAATCATATAATATAAAAATTTCATAAATATGCATTTTTCGCATTTGTTTTTTTTTTTTTTTAATTTCCTAAAAAATTATATTTCATATTAAATATAATTTTTTTTTTTAAATTTACAGATTTTTCATTAGACGGTTGCGTATTAAAGAACTTCACGATGGCACAACAAACAATGGAACAATACCATCATTCACAACATGAAGATGATGATGATATTAATATCGCTGCCAGTACTAGTAATTTAGCCGATATTGAGGCCAAATTAAAAGAGTCACCCGATAAATATCTTTATTATATAGCAGAGTTTTTGGCCGGTCATATCAACGAAACGAAGGGCATTGTTGCTCACTTTAATGGCCCTATATTAAAGAGTAGCATTAAATCGGTTTTTTGGTTATTTCTTTTACAATACGCCGTATTGGCCATGTTGGGCATTGTTATGAATATTGCCATTATTGGTTGTTGTTTGTATCATCGTTTTTACCGAGACGTGACACAAGCATTTATAATCAATTTGGCGTTATGCCATTTTGTGCAGTGTGCTGTCGTGTTGCCCATCACACTGATGGTGATGATGATACAAAATTGGATTTTTGGGCAATTTTTATGCTTTTTTTTGCCTATGTTGCAGGTGAGTTTAGTTTCGAGTTTCTTCTTAATTAAACTGTTTTTTTTTTGTTTTTTTTTTTTTTGTTTTTTTGAAAGATTGACACAAATTATATAAAAAATTCTCGAACATATGTACGATATATATATATATATATATACATACATATATAATATATTATATCGCGTATACATATATATAACATATACACCATATATATATATATGTATATATGTTTCGATTGAAGTGCTTGCGTCGTGCATCAACATCTAGTTTTTTTTTTTTTTTTGTTTTTTTCATATAGATGATTAAAGTCCAAACATCCAAGCATCATTTATAACATTTTTAGTTTTATCTTTAACTTGTTAGAACTGACAATTTGTTTATGTTTGTCAGTGATTTTAAAATGCATGAAATACTTTTTCTTTTTTTTAGATTGACACTTTCTTTTTAATACCTTCTCTCATAAACCCGCGCATATTTACAGTGACACATAAAACTAGATTATCAAGTTGATTTGATTCTTTTGTGTATGCTTTGTCTCAATTCCTGATATGAATGAGACAATGTCTGTTTAAGACATAAAGAATGATTTTTATTGCGCTGCAAGATAATTTTTCTTGATTTAAATCATAAAATGTTGAAAATTTTTCACTGTTTCATGAATTCTTTTCAATTCGTGAACAAAATTGTCTGTATGAAAATACAAAGGAGGAGAAGGAGGAGGAAATGATTTTATTGCTTGATTTGCTATAAACTAGGATAACTATGCTATGCTATGGTGCACGAAATATTGACTTTTATGCGTATGTTTGCAGCATTTTAAAAACATAAGAAGATATTTTTTTTTTTTTATCTGTCTGATACTGTTTTATCTTCAACTGCTTAAATTAAACGACATGTTTCTATTCTATTGAATATCGTACAAAATAATGTCTTTGAATACAATTGTGGTAAACTGTGGTTAATGCCATCAAATTGTACTTTGGAAAAGGTAGAAAGGTAATCCATAGAATATGTTGGATCGTTGAGTTTTACGTTGATTTATTAGGGGATTTGCATCCCGTTATTATTATTATTATTAGTATTATCATTACTCTTATAAAAATAGCCACGATGTTCTTATAGACTACGGTTTTAACATATTTACCTTAGGTAGTGGGTCTTACCGATTATTATTATTATTATTATTATTATCAGTATTATCATTACTCTTATAAAAATAGCCACGATGTTCTTATAGACTACGGTTTTAACATATTTACCTTAGGTAGTGGGTGGTATTACCGATTTATTGTAAGACGAATAGAACTTTATTACTTGAGGTTTTTCTCCATTTTCTTCATTTTTCTGTAACTCCCTTTTTTTTTGGTTAATATACCCATGTGTTTATATAGTTAGGGTAGAATTGGAAGGGGGATTGATATCTTGTGGTTATTGTTATAGACGTTGTTCGTTTGCTGGTGAAACACTGATTAAAAAAAACTTCAGCTTATCGCCGCTGTAGCCGCAGAGAAATTGAAACAAAAGCATGCTATGATTCCATATTTGATGCACATTATTTTGCAAATTTTTTTTTTTTTTTTTTTATATTTAAATCACTGCAGTTTTTACTTTTATGTATAATTACTTTTCCATCAAAAATCATTGTGGCCCAAATGAAATGCTGACTTGTAACTGTGTTACTAAAAAGTTACACAAGTAGTGCTTCCTTGCAGTAGTACATACGATATATGATTGTAATGTCGAATTTTTAACACGACATGTCTTAGATATCCAGATTCGTTAGATTTGCGATCTCTTCCTTCATGCCATTTTTACTGTGTGTAGGCATATAATCTAGATGCAGTTTTAAAGTTATGTTTAGAACTTTTGAATGATAATCTCTTTTTTTTTTTTTTTTTTTTATAGACTTTGACATAATAGATGCATGCTTACATGTTGTAGAGAAAGCATAAAAGAAATTGATAATTTTTTCGAAAATTGCAACAATACTGTAATTTTGATGTTAGAAATGTGAACTAAGATTAAATGATTGCTTGAAATTAAAAAGGAAGTGTATGTGCAGTTTCATTGGAATATTTTTTATAAATCCAAACACGTTTTTCACATCAGCCATTTAAGAAGCAAAATGTTCTGTTGTGTCCTCTTTCTTCCTTTTCTGTTGTTATTTTATAGTTCCATGATGCGCAATAAGCAAACGTGCATCATTAACTTGCAAGTTGTTCGTCTTGCTTTTTATTATATACTTTTGTTTGTTTGTTTGTTTTCTTTGTTTTTTTTTAGGATATACCACTGCATGTGGCCATGATAACGCACATACTTATTGCCTGGGATCGTATGCGTTGGCTCAGTGATCCACTCAAATGTCGTTTTCCAGCTTTTGTATGCTGTTGTGCAACCTGGTTAACGGGCATGATAATCGCATTGCCATATCCCATCTATACCATCTATCTGGAAATGGGGGTAAGCATTCAAAAAATCTACGCAACATATACATACATTAATATAGATTTACGTGCGTATGTAGATAAAATATTCATAAATCTGCGACAAATGGTCGGGGATTGTGTTTTCATTTATCATTTTTATCATACCCTTCCTTCCTTCCTTCACAAGAGTGAGAGAGAGTAAAGTTATTTTGTGAAAAATTTTTCATATTCAGACCCACGTTCTCGTGTTTACTTTAATTTACAATTGTTACGTTAATGGTAAGAGATATTTACATTTGATTTGTTCATGTCTATTCGCTTGACTTTCAGTCGGTGCTTACGGTGGATATATGTTTGCTTGTATCGTATGTTCGCTTGCATATCAGTTAGCCTGTATATTTTCATCGGCTATAAATCTTTCCTTCTTTTTGTCCATCCATCTGTATATCTTTCCTTTAAGATTATTAAGATTTTCTGATCTCGTATTTGTCTGTCTGTCTCTTTATTCCATTTAATCACGTTTTCGTCTGATCTGCCTGATCTGATTTTGTTATTTAATTTATTGTTTATTCGTGATTCTGCTACTTATCCTATGTTCAGAAGAAGAATTCAAGTAGTGCTATGGAACCAGATTCATATACGTTTAGAAAATTTTTATTAATAGTTGCTGTGTTTGCTAAACTTGATTCAAGGAAGATATAACTTTTCTGCTTTTGTCTTTACTAAAAAAAAAATGGGACTTCATTTCAAAAAAAAAAAAAAAAACAGAGCTAGTAAAAAAAGGGTAGTAGGACAAGGCCCGTTGTTGAATACTCCACAGCGCTTCGCCTAATACTTCGCCTATACTTCATTCATACAATACCAAAAATGAGATCTTCCTTATTTCTTGTACCTTTCATGGGAGCTGTTATATAAGCGGAAGGCCAAAACTTGGTCCAAATTTAGCAGATTTAATTTGTTTGTCAAAGATATTATTTTTCTTCGTCCTTTTTCGTCATATCGTACTAAAAACTAACTACACTACTTGCCATATATAGGCTTACCTTTCATGACAATCCTTATAGTGGTTCAAAAATGGATTTTCGTGGTCCAAATTAATTGAATGCAATTAATTTTTATGTCCAATTACTTTTAGGTACCAATTTTCATCATAAATTAGAAAAGATTATACCTTATTACAATAAGAAGGTTTAATTCTCATAAGAAGATTTATATGAGACGATTACACATTTCATTAGTTTAATCGTGTAGCTCAATGACGCAACAACCTCTTGAGACCTCTTGCGACATTTAAAATTATTAAACTTGTACTGTTTTACGAGAACGAGAAATCTTCAAGTTAACGAAATTAAAGCAAGTACTGGTGCACATACCGAATCCCTATGACTATTATGCTTAATGAGTCGTTATAATTTAAGGGACTCTAAGCGTCGTTAAAATGTTTCACTCATTAGCAAAATAGATTAAAATGGAATGGAATGGAATTTTAATATAATAAAGTTTCATAATGAATTTGAATTTGAAAATTTAAGCTAATCTCGCGCTGTTGGTGTGATCCATCCATTATTTTAATAAGAAATTTGCACATAAAAGTAACAGCTAGAGGTAGAACTCACCTAGCAAAAGCAAAAATTAGAAAGTGTTTTGAACAGGTTCGTGTGCATCAGTAGCTATTCAGATAAGGGTGATAAAATTCTTTGGATCATCTTTTGATCCCTTTAATGTTTTAGTTTTATTGGCAAACCACAAGTTAAATCGCATCGTACACTTTAAGAATTATTCACACTTTCAAAAAGAAAGTGGTTTAAAAAGTAAGAAGTAGAAATTTTATTGGATCTGTAACAGAGTTTATACTTACGTTACTAAGTAAATTGTAAAAAAAACAAGTACAACAAGTAAGAAAAATATATTTTGCTGTGCCGAATCTTTTATACCCACCACCTTTAATTTACAAAAATGGGGAAAACTAGACTGTAATAGGTGGGCGCGGCAGTGAAAGAACTTGCAATGTTTCTGCTGCTAGAAGATACATCCATCATGCTATATGCAAGCCCAGTAAAGCTTTAAATGCGAAAATGCGACATACAGGAAGACGACGAGAATGTATTGCCTCAGCACGGTCAGGAAGATATTCGTCTTCCGAACCATATCGAAAGAAGCGTTCTTGCGTAATGTAAGTAGCCCAAAAGTATTATTGTCTGACCTATGTTTCCCAAGCGTGTCAGGGGTGCCCTTTCAAAAAGATGTTTTGTATAGAACAAGTGCATATACCTTTCAGTATATTCGTATTCATTATGCTTCGTATGTATATGCGTCAGTGGCCTGACGACTCGAGATAGCCGTTACGGACGAGTTTCGTGGTGGCTATTGTTGTCCCAAAAGAGCATTGGCGCTAGATATTAGGAAGTCTGGGGCCCGTAGAAAATCTTTCATATCTATCGTTGCAGATACGGCAGGACTTTGTAAATTATGTATTTTTCTCACTAGGCGACGTCAACGATCGCTTTCATAGGTCTTCGTCTAACTTGAGGACTTAGTTAAGTATAGACATTAAATCACAACGACAGCTGATATTTTGGGCAAAATGTCATGCTATTCTGATTCAATATCTGTATTGCGCTGAGGATTTTAATTAAACATTCATTCAGTCTCCATCCTCGAGTTCCGTCTGCAGTTTTCAAATATCAATAAAAAAATCTGCTAAAGAACTTGAAAGTCATGCCCCACTAATCCATTAAAAATGTATTTAAAAATTTAGGATCAAGCGCTGAGATAATTGCACTGAAAATGATAGGGTCTACCTATTGAAGGGGAGAAAATAAATTTAATGAACCTATTGCCCTTAATATCTTTTCTTCAGCATTTGGTATATTAATTGAATGAAAAATTTTTCCAGTATTATGAACAGTTTACAGATTTGTAAATTAAAAGAATTTATTATCCACGCATAGAACATTATTGCATTAAAGATTTTAAAAACGCATATAAAAGTAAATAATTTTATGGTTATTATGACTTTGTACAAGTGTAGTATATTTCGCAGTAATTATTTTATTTATATATAAATTGAAAACTTCAGAATCATTAAGTTTATCAAATGTCTCGGGACTACTATAAATGTTCTCAATCGAAACTAACAGTTGATTGGGTTCTTCCATCTGTTTTTTGAAATCGCAATCTTATGTACAATATTGAGTTTGATTTCAGTTATTTTATATTCTAGTTACGAAATAAGATGCGTACGAGTACATTTACATGCACATGTATTTACATATATTTAGTAAAAATATCATTAATATAAGTTTTTCTTTACAATAAAATGCAATGAGAAACAAATAAAAGAAAGTTATATTCGGCTGGGCCGAATCTTTTATACCCATCATCCTTTTCTTAAAAATGGGGAAAAACTAATCTGTAGTAAATGGGCGTGGCAATGAAAGAACTTTCAATGTTTCTACCAAATTTGAAATCGATATCTTTCTTCATTTTCAT
>KK351028.1:459688-475397 GCA_000671755.1 Glossina brevipalpis | reverse complement strand
AATATATATATATATATATATTTAGTGGGGTCTCCAAAGTTTCCTTTTGGTAGTTACAAACCAAATGACAAAATGAAATGAACCCTTCACCTTCGGTGGTGGATATAAAAATGACAACTGTGAATAGGTTCTTGTGAATGAATAGAAAGGCACTTGTTGTTAAGAGCGAGAAAGAATTATTCGCAGAACGAAAAAAAAAAAATCTATTCATTTAACAGTTATCATGACAAAACAAGAAAGAAAAAAGCAACAGCTTGTTGCTTAAAAAAGTGAACAATGAACAATATCACATAACTCAGAAACACTCACAAGCTTACGTAGAAACATGAACAGTGAAACGAAAATCTTTAAAGATATTTGCGCATGTATATGACTGTGGACGAAAAGTAATGAGATTGTATTTTTTTTAATACCATCGTTATGGTATCGATGTGTGTATATTTTTTTGATGAGTTGATATGACTGTTGAGTTAGTAATAGAAGAATTTATTTTTTATTTAAACAATACTATCTCGTCAATGATATTTAGAAGGCGAAAAAATCTGTAGAACATCATTTCTTGTTCTGATGAATTAAAAAAATGTTACAAAAGTATTATAGTAATGAGCTTTTAATAAGGTATCAAGTTTTTTTTTATTGGTATAAATCATTTATTGGATGTCATGAGGTGGTCGAAGACGAATCTCGTTCAGAAAGAGCTGGTAATTGTGAACCACAGGTAAACACAAACAGACCTTGCAGATATTGTTGGTATGCCAAAAGGGTCAATATAAAAAATTTTGAAGAATCATTTGAGTCTATCTTGCGTATTTTCTTGTCTTATTCCCTAAGTTTTGAATTTATTTCAGAAACAACGTTGCCTTGGAATGTCAAAAGAAATGCTTTCTATAAGTGATAATGATCTCGAATATATAATTACTGATGATAAACCTTCGATTTGTGCTTATGAGCCGGAAACAGCTCAACAATCTAGTGAATACAGGGCTATACTTGAACAAATACCACCCATCCCCTTCCCCCCACCCAAAAAAAAAAAAAAAGATTACAAGACTGTGAAAAAGAAAAACGCTACCATTATTAATCCAACAACAGAGTATGTCTCGAAATTTATATCAGTTGTTGACAACAGTCATACTAACCTACCTAAAAAAGATACACATCGATATCATAGCATAGTTACTAAAAAACGTAATACAATCTCACTATTTTTTGTCCACAGTTGTATGTATATTTACATGCAATTCTGTAAACAAGTCTAGAGACACCGCTAAAGAGTACTTTGGAGGAAACTTGAATAATAAAAGAATTCAATGATAAATGAATGCAAAGAATTTTCATTTAAATTGTTTGACGAATGTTCACCGGGTGAAGGGCACTTGCTTAGAATTATGATTTTTTGTTTTCATCATAACTATTCAACAGCACAATGAATAAGATGTAAATGAATAACAAGTTTTTTATGTGTTTATATAAATTTAATATAAAAAAAAAAAAAAAAAATATTTTAAGTAATCTTGCAATTTTCACGCCAAATGTTATGTTATCGAAATAATTTTTTTTGAAAGAACTTTAATTGAAATATATTTTCACTTATAATCAACCAATCAATTTAAATTATCAATAAAATTAATTATCATTCGACATATAAGTGTATACTTTCAACGGATATGAATTATTTGTCATTAGACAAGAATTAAATTAAATTTACTAAATTATTGCTATTAATATTCAATTAGTTCTAATAAATGAATTGCATAAACCGCTAAAGTTTAAGGCTTAATAAAGGAAATTGAAAAACTTTGCATTTCGATGCCTTCATATCTTCTTAGCATTAATATTAAACACACAGGATTTGTCGTTTTAAGAAAATGTAGTGGGCATTGTTACTGGTACGCAATCATTGAAGCTACACGTTCCACCTATAAGTATATTAATTACTGATATCAATCCTTGTCACAGAAGAGTTGAGAAAAATTTGAAATGATTGAATTGTCCTTGTATCCTCTGACCAAATATATTGCAAAAGCTTCTTGTAAGTATTTGCATTATACAAGTGTATACCTATACCTATATGGTCGACATGACATATATTTGTTTGACATGCGAATGATATTTTCAGAAGTGCTCGATTAGACAAAGAAAAACATTTGAAAAACATTTGAAAAAATGTCTCTATTTCTTAACAAAATCTCTTTTTAGTTCGATGGTCTTTTCCCATCTATGTGCAAGAGATTTGATATCTTGTTTGTAGATGGGAGTCGTCGAGATTTCTTTGTTGAATAATCTTTTTGTCAAGCTTGGAATTAGAAAATAATGCACGATAAGAAAGCATTAGGTAACATTTTAAACTTGAGACCTTGTGTGCAGATCTTATGCGTTGACTGCAAAAAGGAATATTTTTATTTATTTCACTGCTTAAATATTGCAATAAGTTTTATACTCCTACGATACTCGTTGTTTATTATTTTTGAAGATAATCAACGAAAATTATTTCACGCGAATTCTAAAAATTTCACATCACGATCTTACCAATAAATCTAATAGCCTTCACCTTCTTTCAAGCCGATTTTTATAGCTTTTGTGAAAGCTCAATTCCTTCTGTTGTATTGCGACCGAATGTGACACCATTCTTGTACACTCTCTCAAATCCAAATTTTTAATCAATAAACGATATATACCAGTTTTCAAAATACCTATCGTTCATTCAACATTTAAGTGATAAACGGGTTTCATTAAGCAAGAAATTTAAAAAAAGAGCAGAAAGAGTGATATTAAAAAACCTTCACCATTCTATTCCAATAAACTGACACTAAATTCGATATTGAAAAATTGTGATGAAAGATGCACAATGTCCCCAATACGTATCGTAGATTCTCTAATGTACATTAGTAATGTTTTATATAGACCCGGAATCAAGTGTGAATAGCAAACGATGTTAAATATCTTAACCATGCTATCATTAAAATCTAAAATCTTTTAAAGGATAAAGACATCAGTGTTTAAATCTCGGACATAGTTAGTGTACAAAGCAAGTGAAATGTGTTAAATATGGTTCGGATCATTTGATTGTACCCACTGCGGGAGGTACTCCTACTAAATGTGTTAATTGTTTGCAAAACTTATATTTATATTTACATATAAATATAAATGTTTTAATAATAATTTAATATAAATATAAATGTTTAATGTTTTAATCTCATTTTATAACGGAAAAATGTCAGATGTTCTGTAGAGAGCATATATTTTCAGTTGAGTGTTGTTTAACCGAGGGTTTCTGTAAAATTTCTATGAAAAAATTTTAATCTACTTGCTATTCATATTACGGGAGGGGGCGCACGGACTGGCCCATTTCGTCGCAGAATGTATTGTGTCAAAATCAGAGATGGTTTGGAATGGTTGTCCTTGTAGCGAAGCTGGTTCTTCTTTCTTCACGCTTATAGTAGAAATAATGATGAGGTGTTATCATATTTCGTGCTCATCATGTTCATCTTCCCATTTATTTTGCTTTTTTCATTCAAGGTCAATGCCCCTCGCTTTCCTTTTGATTCAAGGAAAAATGCATTTCTTTTATTATTTTTTATTATTTTTGTTATAAGTTTTAAGATTTATATCTCTTCTATATTAAATACATGAAATACACATGAACGAATATATTTTCAAAAACAATCTCTCGCTTAAAATAACATTGACGCCGTAAGTTCTTATTAATAATTGTATTCTCATTTACTTATTTAAGTCATGCTTTTGGTATTCTCTTTTTCCTTTAACGCTCCTCTGACACGAATAGATTTTCTTTGGACGTAGACTTACGATAAGAATATTTTTAATAATTTACTTGAGTGTATGCTTGATTGAAATAAGATACGCTCGTGGTAAAAAAAAACCAAAGAGTCGCCAATACATTACGGATATTATTCCGAATAGGATGAGATAGAGGCTTCTCTCAGATCGAAAGCATGCAAAGGAGTGCTTACGGAACGGAAATGATTTCAATAACAATTTTACTTTTCTCTTAATCCACTACACTAGAAATATATCTTGTGGATTCGATTTCGAAGTTATATCTATAATATTATTAGATTTCTTTTGGACTCTCACATGTGTACGCTTGACTGTTAGATAAATGAAAAGAAGACTTGCGTTTATATTTGTCACTTTTATAGGTAACAGTTTAGAATAATATTTATAGTTTAGAATATAAATATAAATTATTGTTTACAGTTATGTGAGTAACAGAATAATCGCTGTTAGACTAAACGAATGGATTTGAGCAGTAAGCGTGTTATAGCCGAGTTATAGCTTTGAGTAAGAAATACTAATAACTTAAAATAAATGTAGCAATGGAGACGTTTTATATCTTAAAACAATATATACACAAAGTGTCATCTAAGAGTGAGATATGCAGAAAGGAATTGCCTGGAATGGAATTCACTAACTGCTTATATACTTACTTTCGATATTATATTTAAGTACAATATATATATATATATACAAATGAGTAAATGCAAATTTTTTTTTTTATTATTGTATTGTAAATGCATAGACAATAAGGAAGCAGATCCTTACTTACAAACGTAAATACATAGCATACATAAGCACCATAGGCACGTGATTCTATTTGCAAATATATGCAAATAAACAAAGGTCAAAGGAGCTAATCGATTTGCTTACAGATTTATGTAAATTGCAACTGTCTTAGCCATCTACTTGCAAATGAATGCGTCAAAGTTCATATATATACACACACACACACACACACACACACAATTTATACTATACAGCTTTTTTTTTTTTGATTCAATAAAATATTAACGGTTTCATGTTTTGCTTGGTTACATTACATGTAACGTGTACGTATATTATTAGTACGTTTGTTAAGCTTTAATTTATAATCCTTATTTGTGTTATATACATATATAATATTACATTCATTCCAATATATACGGCTTGTAGGTATGGTTTCGAATTTGTAAGTGAGTAGTATATTATTAAGACATGACATTAAGTTCTTTTCCTTTACATTTCTTATTTCTCGCTGTTAGAAATTTGTACCGAGTTTGCACGGTGTTGGATTGTGTATTCTTAATTTAATGGATGATATGCACGAATACATGCGCGGCCTATTTTTCTTAATGTAAGTACATGTATAAGTATAAGAAATAAGTAAGAAAAATCTTACGTTCGGATTAAAGAGAATTTTTGCATTTTCATCACTTTAAACTGCCATTAAAAAAATTGCGCAGTTTTTTTTTTTTTTTTTTTTTTTTTTTCTTATTTTACGGCATTCGATCACGCCATGGGAGCAATTATCAATTTGAATTTTTTTTTTAATGAATTCAACAAAAGTTTTAATTGATTGATATCTTTTTTTGATCACAATCTATGCAAGAAAGTATATTAAGGTTTTGGGTTCTTTGTAAATGGTTTCGGATTACTTTCAAGTTTCATTTAGGAAAATTCTAGTCGGATTATTTGAATCAAGCATTAGCTTTCTATGCTAATTTAAATGAATGATATTCAAAAAAATAAATAATTAAAAATTGTAGCTGGATAGGAAGTTAAATCGATTAGATAATCGATTTCAAAACTCGTAGGAGTTAATAATATATGTAACTATAGGGAATTTTCGATTTGTATGGCTTGTGGCTACGAACAAAGTAGCGGTCATAACCTACTCCCATTCTACAATGGTTTATGATAGGAAGACTATGCTTGCCGTTAGATATAACTCATCTATATCTATCGTAAAGAAAGTAATAACAATCGAATAGATTGTTAATGTGAACTAAGGAGCAACAAGCCAGTTGACACTATTTGATCTTCAAATATTCAGATAGAATAGATAGATTCACTACTATTTGTAAACAAATGAAATTATTATTATTTAAAAATCATAAATTTCTTGATAAAAGACGGTAAGAATAATAATCAAATAAATTTCAAACGCAAAAGTATTTAGCTAGCATTGGTAAACGAATCGAAACAATTAGCTTTTCAATATTGAAATTATGTTTTTACTTAAAACTTAAAAAAAAAAAAAAAAAAAAAAAACTTAAAATCTTCATTTCATCGACACCAACAGTTATGCAGCCCTTCGAACGAAAGAACAGCGTAGAGAGCAAAGGCTTCGCAACGAAATTTCACAAACTTATTGAATTCCAAGTCACACGTTTGGGAAAATCATTTCAAGTCAAAGGTCGATACAAATTTAATGTGAAATTATTTACAGATTCAATAAAAAGAAGCTGTTTCTTCTATATATTATTTCTATAATTATTTATTATCACCGTGTTTTGAGAAATATTGGGAATATCTTGTAAATGATTTCGAGTCAACATATGTACGCATTATTTATTTACATTATTTCTTTGCTCATAAACTTTAATAATTTTTACTTAATATAGAATTTATTGTCCTTTAGGTATTGTGCACCGGCCGTATTGTTGGCTTATATTTATATACGAACATCACAAGAGCTACGACCACCTGATGGCCCTTTATCTGAATATCGCGCTGTTGTCCGAATGCGTCAGCGGTAAGTTTAATTGAAAGAAACGCTAAAAAAATTAGACAAAGAAAAAGCAGAGGTACAGAGAATTGATTTTATGAAAAATACATAATAGTTACTAACAACGGTTGGTTACACTTGATATCTTTAAATTGAAACAAATAACAGAAAAGCAATAGTTCTCCTTTTTCATTTCAAGGGAAGAATTTCAGTTATTTGCTGCTAATGTTGAAGTCATAAAAGTGAAAAAAAAAAACAAAGAAACAAAAAAAAAAACGCTAAAATTATTCAGAATTTTAGAATTGATTTTAGAATTTGATTTATTGTATGCTCGGAAGCAAAAGGAATATTGAAATAAATGTATTTTGCTTTAGATAGCATGTATATGAAGTCGTTATCTGACAATATTTCTTTAAACACTTTCTTACGAAAATATTTTCCGTTCTGCAAATTTTGTTTTGAACGCAAGTTAAAAATCATATTTGATGTTTTTTTAAAAAAAAAAAACGAATTGAAATGAATCTACATTAAAACTGAAGCTGGAAAGCGAAATTTCCTAAAATGTTGCGAAAGTAATAAAAGCAAAAAAAAAAATTTTCAGATTTTCATATTTCGAAATTTTTGTAATTAACATTAATTGGCACTAGTGTACACAAAATTCACATTTCCCAAATTAACCATACAGAGTAGAGTAATGCCATACGAATGGAATATGCTCATGCTGATGGAATATTCCCATACGAATGGAATATGCTCATGCAAATGGAATATTCCCATACGAATGGAATATTCTCATACGAATGGAATACGCCCATGCAGACGGAATATTCCCATACGAATGGAATATGCTCATGCATCCATCTGATGGAATATTCCCATACGAATGGAATATGCTCATGCAGATGGAATATTCTCATACGAATGGAATATGCCCATGCAGATGGAATATTCCCATACGAATGGAATATTCCCATACGAATGGAATATGCTCATGCAGATGGAATATTCCCATACGAATGGAATATTCTCATACGAATGGAATATGCCCATGCAGACGGAATATTCTCATGTAGATAGAATATTCCCATATAGATAGAATAATGTGTTTTCCATTTATGAAACCTCTGTATGGACTCCTCAGTGTTACAAGCTAAGCTTTAAATTTATCACATCTCTCTTTATGATTATGAGTCTGAAATAGAAGATTTTTTCAAAATTTAATATTTTATCTTATGTTAAGTCGTTTTAAAACCAATTTTTATGTGAGAAAATGGGCGTAACGTTTTTTATTAGGTACATGCATGAATTTTGGCCATTTTTTCACTTGAAAAAGACTTTTATTGAGAAAAATTGGTGCAATCAAAATATTTGCCATAACTTTTTACAATTTTTTCCATCTGTTTGGTAACGTGGCGATACCGCGTCTAAAGAATTCACGATCCTTTGAGGCTATCCATGAATCCACCCATTTTCGCATTTCTTCAATTTTTTAGAATCGCGTGCTGCATCGATCTGTGCAAGTCGTAATTAGAAAGCTCTATATCCGGTGAGTACGTTTGGTGCCGCAATGTGTGGCCGTGGGTTGTCATGAAAAAGATGACTTTGCGTCTGTTAGCCGCTATTGCTGGTCTTTTGTGCAACAATACTTCATTCAGTTTGTTCAATCAACATCGTTAGACGTCGTCAATAATAGAAGTTTTTTCGGTTTTAATAGCTCGTAGTAAACTACATTTCGCTGATCCCATTATATGCACAAAGAAATCTTATGGCCATGAATACACTCCTCTTCGGTGCGGAAATGGATGGCTTTCCTAGCTCTCCTATCTCATGGTTTGTTGCGTTTGGGAACGTCAGAGTATAATAGATCCACTTTTCATTGCCAGTCACAACGACAGAAAACTCTTCTTTTTGCCTGACAAGCAATGGAATCGCATTATTGAAACGGTTCGAAATGACATTTTCCTTCAAATTCATTTTCCCTCTTTTTGAATCTTTCCCAACGCATGTAAACGTCTAGAAACAGTTGTTCGACTGTTGGAACGTTTTTTGGCAGTTTAAGCTGGGTTTTCGTCCCATAAGTCTTGCAATTTATTGCCTGCGAACTTTTTTGTTCCTCTAGAGCTTTTTTTTTGTCGTTGACACCAAAATCGCCACTTTTAAATCGTTGAAACCAAATCGAACAAAACCAACAATTGCGATATGATGGAGCAGCATAAGCTTCTAAAAGTTTTCGATGGGCTTCGGTAACAGATTTCTTCAAATTAAACAACAAAAGTAAGGATTAGCGTTTTTGTGAACTGAATAACTTAATAATAATGAATGACTTATAATATAATTCTTTCAAAAGCCACTTTAACGGCCATACTTGTACTCATTTGTTTATAAGATAATAAATTCCGATTTATTTAAAACTATCGGTTATAATAGTTTTTTGTTTGTTCTGTAATTCTCTATATTTGTTAGCAATTCTTCTGCTTCGTCTGTGGAACGTTCTTATAGCAATGCCACTACAGCTACTGTGGGCGGCAGTGCAATTGCTGGCGCTGCTGCCGGTACTAATGTTGGTATTGGTCATCACTACACTTATTCAACAGGCACAGCTACACGTTCTTATGATTTATATCATGCTGAACTAGATGTCTATCATGAAAAACGTAATCAACGCAATTTTGGTAGTATGGCTGCTACTCAAGTTATTTGTGTGTGTCCATTAATGATTTTACGTTTCGCTCGTCTCTCTATAGAAGAGACTTATGCGAATCAAAAACATTTTGATTTTACTTATCTAATGTTTGTGTGGATTGCATTCTTGCCCACCGTTATATTCCCAATTATTTACGCCATCCAACTCTTGCCCAGGTAAGTTGAAATGCAAATTTTTTAATGATATAGGATTCAACAGAAGATTTTTTAAACGAATGCTTTGATAACAAAGTTAAAGCTATTATTATTATTTCTTGGGTTAAGGTTAAGGCAACATATTGTTTACAATTATTTTATGATTAAAGATTTCATAGAGATTTTGGAATATTTTCAAGCAAAGCTGAATGTCCAAAGCTTTGAAAATGTAATAAGTTTAAAGCGTAATGGAAAGCTTTGGACCACAAAATATCATGAATACTAAACAACTTAAAGTATGCTATCTTATCTTTAGTTTGTTATCCCAAATGTAGGCAACAAAGTTTCATTTTCATTTTCATAAATTTCAAGATAATGTGTTTTAAAAATGTAAAGAATTTAGAATTTTTAGTGCTCCTATGCATTTTTTTAATTTTAATGTGTTACATCTGCAGTGTACTTTTGTTAGTTTGCTTTGTTATTTAAAACCATAAATCATTTATGTTTCATGCTGCTGTAAACGCTGTAAAAATTTTATATAATACGTAGATTAGAAGCTGCAAAAATACAATAGCTTCGAGGTTCGTTAAAATCCTTTTATTGTTAAACCATAAAAAAATTTAAAGTTCAGTGAAAATAATGTATACGGTTGGGAGGTCAAAAAATTACATCTAATGCGATGCAAGTTAATGTTGAAAGTTGCTAACTAATGTCAGGTTACATTTTATTTCGTTCATTCTCGATATGACAGACGTAAATGCTTTTCTTTCTTTCTTCATATTTCTCTTTTTGTTTTTAATTAGAACGGAGCAAGAACGTATTCGCGGTTACTTCCGTTTATTAACGAAACATTTGCCTAAGGAAAGTAATAAGACTTTGGTAGATGTTAATACACCCAGTTCACATGAGAATTCCGTCGAGAAAGATGAGAATACCAATATATCACAGCGAACATCCATCGTGCTAAATGGTGATGGTTATATCGATGCAACGGTTGGTGGTGATTCCACTGCTCGAATAACATTGAAAAAAAATATGAATGAATTAAAACCTCCAAAACGTCAAATGCGTAATGATGTTAACGATGTAAAAAATGAAAGCAAAGACAATCTTTCAAAACAAGACTATGAAGGGGTCAAGAAAATTAATGAACGTATGAAAGATGGTTTTGGGAGCAATGCGAACAATTTATCAGATGTTTTGTCATATAAACGTGAAAAAGAACCAACTCAGCTTCTTCCGCATTCAAATGACCTAAATGTTAACATAATTTCCAGTGTTAACAGCACATCACCGGCTGTGCAACGTCATAATAAAACTAACACTAGCCGCTGTTCAGGTGCTTTTGCAGTTAATCAACGTAAATTGGAAACTTTGGACAATCGTTCTAGCATGACTTCATCAACTTATTGCAATGGCAACAGCAGCTTGGTTGATGAAGATGATTTGAGTAATTTTGGTGATGGTGAAAATTCATCAATTGTTAGCGGTATGGTTGTGCAGATTGGCAGCCAAGGTAGTAGTATTGGTTTGCCGCCCTATCATGAAGGCAAAATGTCTTCTTACGCGGAGGTGCTTAAAACGCATGATATATCTTCAAGTGATATTAGCTACAATTTGTCACGTATGAATTCGTCCAGCACTTTTGAAAACGAGTTGGATACTATTGATCTTCTAGAGCGTGAACGTAATAGTATGGATATGCAAGTACTTTTGGACAAAGAAGAGAAAAATATGCGGGAACGGAGACGTTTACCAGATATAGGCAAATTGTGTAACCGTTCACCGAAATTTAGATCAAAAGCGACGTCAACTACTACATTATCGGCCAAAATTCCCGTCACAAGTGACCCTTTACAAATGAGTAGTGAGACCTTTGGCACCAGTTCCACATTAAATGTAGAAAGTTCTTCAATATCCTCGCATATAATGCAACTAGATAATGATAAGTTCGATCTTTCCTCTCGCTCGGCTATTATTAATGAACATAGCATAGATGAGGAGATACCTGGAGATTTTTATGATACCTATAAACCAGGTGACGCTAAACTTGTGCCACCTGAATCAGTTCTACCAGTCAGTTCGCCCATACAATATCAGTATACGAGACGTTTAAGCAGAAAAACATCACATCATCAACACCATGGCAGTAATATTTCGTCGCATCGTTTATCTAAACGTGATAGCTTTCATGCAATGCATAGTAATGATTTAATTGCAGGAGCTTTTGGTGAATTAGATCCCACTCAACCCTTAACTAAGATGTCTATAATTGACAACCGAATGTTAATGCGCCGTAGTAGTGGAAATAGCGGTGTAGGTGGTGGAAATGGAGGAAGTGGAAGTAGAGCTTCAGCATTTTCGTCGTCAAGTCGTAGTTCCATGAAATCACGGGATTACAACCATGGCTCAACACATTCACCGCAACCGGAATTAGACTTTAGGGAGAACATATTCGCTGAATTGTAAAGATCTTCTTTGCGAATTATTTTGAAAAATTGTTTTCACATGAATAGTTTAAAACTTAAAAGGAGGTTCGAAACTTTGCTAAAAGAAAGTCAACAATTTGGTTACGCGTCCAAATAGGCATTTAATTATTGGGTTGAAATACAGATATAGCACAAATATGACCATTTTTTTTTTTATAAAAAATAAAACTTTTTTATTAGACATGATAGATATGAATCCGATTCATTTGCAAATGGCTTGATAGGATTAAAATACGTAAATCAAATTCTGAATGTAATTCTATCAGCTCCTTATATAATTTTGAATATCATCAGTTCAAATTTTCTAGGCTTGCAGTAAAACAGGACTAAGAAAGCGAAAAAAATTTCATTTCTAATTAAAAAGAGAAAGAAAATCTTGCAAATTAGAAGTTTTCATTGATACTGATACTGATACTGATACTGATAACACTAACTATTGGATGTTTTAAGATATTTTTATTGTTCTTAGATATCTTCTGGCGTTACTCGCAACTAAAAGTTAATTAACTTACGATAATTAAAGCAAGGTTTCAGTAAAATTTTACTTTTGCTTACACATTAACGGAGTTTTGAACGCTTGCAAAATGAAATTTGATAATAAACGAAATAGTATAGAAATATTTCCTAATAGCTTGAAAATGACTTAATTGCGGGTTAAACGGGTTAAAGTGAATCATAGCTTTGATTTATTCCCATTCTACAGACAACAGTTCAATTTTAAGCAACGAAAGCTTAACAGGCACATAAGCTTTAAATAGATATAAAAGAAAAAATTAGAGCAGACTTAGCGATTAGATTAAGCAACTGAAAGGCTGTCATAGGGAGCTGAAATGGAATAAATGATTTGATATAAGGTTTTTTGTCAAGTAAGAAAAAAAAAAAAAAAGAAAAAGAGTCAAATAAAAAGTTAATAAATACTTAATATTTATAAATATATATAAATATAATATAAACAATATATTTATGTGTTGTATATATATATATATATATATATATTTGTATATGTATATATATATATATATATATATATACATTCATATATACATCTAATATATTTTTGTAATTAAAAATTAAAATTCAAATCAAAATCAAAATAAATAAAGGAAAATTATTTGGAATTGTCGTAAACAAAAGATAAAGATGAAACCGAATGTGTAACCTTTTTACAAAAGTTTTCATTGTGCAAACTTTTCAAATAGAAAGATCTACGATTTAAGTGTATATAAATGTACTGAAAAGAGGTATAATACATTGAATGAAAACGGTCCTGCATGGTTACACATGAGAATTTCTTTATTTTCATTTTAATATTTTTTTTTTACACATGAGAATTTCTTTATCTTCATTTTAATATCTTTTTTTTTTCGTTTTTTTTTATACGTAAAAATGCATTAAATATATTAATATTTTTATGGTTTTGCGACATCATATATATCGTATAAATAACATAATCTTACTAAACACACACAATAATCAATTTTTTGATATGCATAATTTTTATAATGAACCCGTTTTGTTTTTATCTCATTTCCGGTTTTTCTACTTTCACTTTTCATATGAAAAATCTTTTTTATATATAACATAAGCTAAGCATAAGCTATAAGCACATAAATAAAAGTTCTATTGCAAACCAAAATATTTTATATTTTTATTATTGTTTTCTATTTGCAATGAACGAAAGTCATGATAGATGTTCCATTTACACTATCTTTAATTGCAATGTAATTTAATTTAGTTTAAAACCACTTACAGTCCTTTGAAATATGAAATTTATACCATTACTTTGAATGATTTATCAAATTTTGCATTATTTTTAAAAATGATTACATTTCCCATAAATCATATAAACTGTTTATTTACACTCTTAATTAATTTGGAATTCAGTTATGTTCAGCTGACGACTTTCTTACCAATTAATGCTCCAGGGTTTATATCTTGTGTAAGAAAAAAAAAAAAAAAAACAAACTATATAACATTTTTACCTAATTCTGATTAATATTCGTGTCAGTTAAAAGATTGATTGCGAGTCCGCAGCTGTGTTTCCAACATCTTGTTGGTTCTAATCTGTAAAAATGAAATACAAAGTAAGTTCTCCAATGTTTCGAATACACATAAATCTTACTTTACATGTATTTAAACAATTCAAATCTCTCAGCTAAATGTCATATCGGCAAAGTTTCATCGAAGAAAATAGCCGATTAGCATGATGCGATACTGTCCGCCATTTATTTTTCTAGTTTATAACCTTCGGGAATTTTTCATAGAAAATTTCGTGCTAAATTTAATCAAATCAAAAATTTTACATCTTTATGAAGTCTTTGAGTAAAAAAATTGATCTCGTCCTTTAGTTGTTTAAAATTCCATCCTTATACTTGTATTTTATTATTGTGAAAACGCTGGGAAATACACAGACAAATCCGAGTTCGTTTATAAAACATTCAATTGATGGCTTACTAAAGAGATCCTAACGTAAATAATCGAAAGCAAATTTGAATATTATTATACGTTAGATAATTTCCAAGCAATTTTTACTATGGTATAATGTAGATTTTTACAATACATACCTGAAAAGTCAGATGAAAGTGGATGAATATCACAACATAAGAAAAATGATTCAATAATAAGAAAAAAAATTGTTACATAGCGTCAACACGACAATATATCTCAACTTTAGAGATTTTAAAAAATACGACGACAGTCCCCTCCCCGGAAGTATGACTTGTATATCAATTCAATACATACTTTTTGAATGGGATCTGAACGCTTTTTTTTATATATATATATACACAGAACTTCAAACGTAATTATGTCGAAATTAAAGATTTCAGTTTAGATCGGAATGTAAACATTTGAGATAAATTTCCAAGATTTTACCATACTCCGACAATGCATATAATAATAAATTTTTGATGTTTAATGAACAATCAATCGTAATAAATGAATACATGATTATAAGGATACATTTAATACAAACAAATTAGCTTTTACCTTATGTGTGTCTAAGTGTGATTTTTAAGCTTTTAGTTCATTATTTAATTGTTAAATAAGATTTCCACGTATTCATAAATATGTAGGTAAGAGTGCAAACAAAGAAATAAAAAGAAACCTGTCCTTTTATCACATAAGTAAAATGTTATAAATCATTGGATGGCGACTTTGTAAGAAATGTCTTATGTACAGTTCTAGTGTTAGCTCTTAACAATAAAATGTGCACAAAATGTTTACCGTTGATGTGTTATATAAAAAATAATATGTTTATTAATTAATTAAATTTAAAAAAGGAGAAAAAAAATATTTTGTGTATTACTTTTAAAATATTTGTTCAAGTTTTACGTTCCTGTTCAAGCAAGCGAACATAGTTAAAGCAAATGTTTTAAAATAGTTGCAAAATGTTTCAGAAAAAAAATTTACTCAAAAATAACTAACCTAATATAGATCCAACATTATACCTACACAAAACCACACCTAACTCACACACATACTTAAATATATAATACGCTATTTAGCAAACACAGCTGATAAACATCTCAAAACTTTTAGAAAATATCGAAAAGAAAAAATAAATAAAAATTTACGTAAGTCTCAAGCAAATAACTTCAGAATTATATACTACAAAATAAACTCAAATTTATACCACATATGCATCTAAATGTTGTATTTATTCATCACAAAAACACGATCACAAGAAGTAGGCGTATGTATGTTTTCCAATTTCGGTGAACTCTTACCGTGCTAAGTATTTTTCTGTCAAATTGACAGATAATATAACAATACTTACAGGTGGCAATTATATAAGGTTAAAACAACAATAACACGAAAATAATAAAATAATAATAATAAGAATAATAATAGTAATGATAATAATAATAGTAAT
>KK351028.1:403678-447759 GCA_000671755.1 Glossina brevipalpis | reverse complement strand
CCTTTTTATGCCCACTGCATGTAGACCATAAGAAGGAATTTTATATATCATAGATTTCGGCAAATTTGCTGTAGATTTATTTCACCAGTTTGTGATTTTCATAACAATATAAAAATAATTTAACTTAGATTCATCTTAACTTATACGTTTACCTCGATTATCGAACTCTATGTATAAGAGATCATATGTCTTAGATTATCTATCCTCTATAAATTACTACCAGATACAGATTACAGATAAATTAAGTAACTTTGATAGCACGTAGATCCTGGATAATTAACGTTGTAAAGCACACCGTCCGCTCGGAGGGCAAGAATTACAGTTGTACAGAAAAAAAAAAACTGCGATGCTTTTTAGAAACAAGAAGATAACCCGTAATTAATACCTCCTACTTGTGTGTGTGTGTGTGTGTGTGTGTGTCGTGGCTCTTCCTCTCATAGATAGAACTTTATAGTCGCGTAACTTTGCCAAAAACTGTTCTTATCACATCATCGCGTGTAAAAGAGAATATTGAAAATTGAAAAAGTAAACTTTGCGACGTTTGCTAATGCAAACAAGCAAATTCATAAAGTCTGACAAAGCCGACCATTAAGTATCCTATAGCACTTTGCCATACAGAACTCTTCATTTAAATCTTCATGTTTTAGTTGACTTTTATGTGAAATTACTAAAGAAACTTTTTGATGAAATAAAATAATGATTTCAACAAAAGTATAACTATGATACAGACGTACAAACCGATAAACACAAGCAAATCTAAGTCGATTCTGCTTTATACGTTAATCTAGAATGCATGCTAGAAATTCCGCTTTATTCTATAATCATATATCCTATCCAAGTGACGGATCCAAGCTGGCTATTTCATTTTCTTAAGTTTTTTTTTTCTTCTGTTTTTATGTCGTACACTTTTAATAAGGAAAATATCTACATGTGTTGAAATGAAAATATACGATATCCAGGAGTATTTCACTTATTACGCGAAATAAAAGATTTCCGTCCGAAAGATGTTGTAGCCGATAAGAAAGTTAAAAAATGCTTTTAAGTGACTTAAGAGTCTAGAGACTTAGAGTTTAGAGCTTCGGTTCACACGTTTCAAAAATTAATTCAATTTTCTTTTATTGAAAAGTTTTGTAAATTTAATTGATATTGAAACTCTTTCATTTTTCATATATTAAGGTAAAATGTAAATAAATTTCCACACGTCAGCAGTTAAGCAAGCAATTAGAACAGTCCAATATGATAATACTAAAAAAAAAAAGGGACAGACAAACATGCATAGACTTCGACGTTCGAATGTAAATCGTTTTAGCATGCAAACAAGAAAGATAGCAGAAAGTAGACGATATTTCATGCATCCCTAACAAAAGGTAGCACACGTGAGAAGACAAACTAAAAAAAAAAAAAAAAAAAAAAAAAAAAAAAAAAAAAATGGAAAAAAACAAAATAGAAAAAAATTGTAAAAAAACCATCCATAAATGGCGGATGTTTGCGATAGAAGTGCAAACAAACTACGACTATAACGGCTTTTTCGATGCCAACTATTATCGCTTGATTTGAAATAGGAGAGAGTGTTGAATATGGTTTTGTTTAGTTTCCACTAACTCTTCCCATTTCCATATGAATGAAAGGAAACGAAAAAAGTATTGCCAACAGATTTATAGACAGAAACGATAGCAGACATTCTTGGAAATGAAAATAATTTACAAAACGAAAAGACACGTCCGAATATCACACATTTATTCGATTGTGATCCATTACGGTTGTGATGAAATTAGTTGGGCTTAACATGATGACAACGGTTTTATAAACAACTACTCCCATGTGACACAAGTAGTTTAAGGAGAATGATATGTAACGCAACGTTATATTTGATGCTTAAGATTAAATGCTTAAGTAATTCAACGCAAAAGCGAATATAAATTAAAAGAATCAATCGTAATTTTAAAAAAAATTTATTTATATATTTTAATTATCAAAGTGGAGTCGTAATGAAAAACTCTCTACATCAATCTCAAGATAATTTGTTATGAAAAAATATCTTTTTTCTTAGTGTTGGTTACTAATTGTTACCTTCAAGTTAGATAAGTGCACTACGAATATTTCTAAGTCGCCCAATGAACTTTTCCAAATTTAAAGGGTCACTCCGAATATAGGGGCTATTCACTTTGCCTTCGTTTGGTTCAGTTCATTGTTGCTTAATTATATAAATTTGACGTTTTCAAGTTTGTTACTGTGTGTGTGTGTGTGTGTGTGTGTGTGTTTGGTATATATTTATATTTATTTAATAATGATATCACTTTAAAATGGTCAACCAACAAATCAGAATGTCGATTAACTGTTACAATCGCTAGGAACTTAGTTTGTTTTGTTGAAAAAGGTGCTCTACAATATGCGTAGCAAATGCAGTTAAGGTTATTAATGGCAACATTGAATTGAAAAGAAACTTGAGTTGAATTGTAGATAAAGATGTTGAATTGAATTTTTGAAATGTTTGAAAAGTTGACAAAGTACGATAGCAAAATAGCAGTAAGAATGATTTTATGATGAAAGTAATACTTTTCGATGGTATACTTTAGAGACAATAAATAAATTGAAATTGAAATTGAAATCCCGAGCAATAATAATATTACCCTAGACAGACAGTAAATAAATTGAAATTGAAATTGAAATCCCGAGCAATAATAATATTACCCTAGACAGACAATAAGATTCTATGCATAAACGCATTAATAATTTTTAATCACATTCATCGAATCTTTGCTAACATTCTCGTTTGTTACCACCACAATATCCTCTAGCTTGACTGACATGAATGAACGCAGTATTTGGTTTTTTAATCGAGCCAGCTTTACGAAAACTGAACAAAACAGTATGAACTCATTAAGCTCAGCATGTCAGACCACGTAATGACATTTCTTTCTCTGTCTCAATATATTCTGTCAAAATAATTGACTTTTATGAGAGCTTCGATAAATTTACCCCTAAGCAGATTACGATTATTATTACCAGTGAGTTCTTTAAACGGAGGCTGTTTGCAAGAGAGTTTAAGATATTAATTCAATGAAATTAAAGCATTTGTGCTACATTCTAAGACGAAGTAATTGTTGTACAGTTTATGTTATACTTTCTTCACACAAATGTTGTATATGAGAGATTGATTTCACTGGATTAATTGACTTTTTTCGCTAAAAAGAATTTATTTATCCATAAAGTATTGTTAAGATCGAAGATCGATTATAGCAAAGTTCTTAAAAAAAAAAAAAAAAAATTTTTGAAATTAATACTCTACAAAGGAATTTCGTTTAAGTTTTAACCCTTGGAAGGAACTTAGTCTTGATTTGTGTTGTGTTATAAACGCGAAAAACGTAGTCATTGAAATTACTGGTAAATCTTAAAGATCAACTCAATTTAACTCTCCGTGCTTTTTTCCACTAACAATACTCATCTGATTAACTTAAATGAATATGTATTTAAAAGGTGACATTTCACTTTACATTTAAAAAACAACCGGCTACAAAAAGAAGCTCAAAGAAGTACCTAATAATATTATTGGGGGCTCACCGCTCTATTTATAACAGCATAATTGATTTCAAAGTCTTTTATTTGACTCCGATCAGGGAATAAATTCAAAAATCATTTATATTGATTGACGCAAAGCGTCTGCTGATAATACGTAATGTATGAAGGGATATGCAGATATTCGATAAAGCCGCTTCAAACAGGTTGCACTAAGCATGAAGGTTTTGTTATATTAGCTTCGGATGTGTTGTGTGTGCAATCTTATATTTTGTCTGCATTACATTATCTTAATAATATATACATAAGGGTGAACGCTTGACTCGTTCTTAGTATATTAAATTTACAAAGAAAACAAACAAGTGGTGGGGGATTAAAGAGATTTAGTTTAAGCTGAACTGTTGTTATCTTAGTGCTGTTCATAACCAGTCCACAGCTAGATAATAAATATTGATATTAAGGTAAACTGAAATTGTTTAGATATATATATACCTGTACATATAGGCTTGTGCAAGCATTCAATCGTCTAAAACTTCAGTTGTGAAGCAACTAAGTTGTACAATGTATACATATGCTGGTGTATTACCTGACACAATTTACGACCGTATCATGTTTGCATATATCCATAAGTTTATGTAGGCGCGTATGCACTACTGTTTTATAGTCAATAAACCGCGTAAAAACAAATTGCAGGTTAACCGCTTCTATAGTTACAATCATATAATGTTTTCCTTTTTCCTTCTTTCCTTTTTTTTTTTTTTTATATATATATGTTATATTGTGGCTCTTAACACAATTTTTATCGATTTTGCAATTATTCATGATTTGCTGTTGGTGTATATTAGACAACCACAGACCAGAGAGCAACTCTACGTGTTAAAATGCATTTGTGTTGTTATCACCTCGCAAGCGCAACCATCGAGCCATATGGTGTGCATTGGGATATAAATATTGAATATATATCTATTGCCCTCATTAAATACTTATAACATTTAATTACTTCGCCACATATATATATACATATATGTTAAGTGCTATACGAATATGAATATCCGATAATAAAGCTTAAACGCAAAAACCTTATATATGTTTTCATATAAACGTAAGTTTTACTTTTTATATTTTATAATTATAGCTTTTTATCATAATCCTCTATATATGTATTTACAGTTAACACACAATTATGTCAACATTTCATCAATAGTATTTTTGATTTAAAGATTTTTATTTTTAAGAAAACTTTTATGTTAATTTATTACTCAAGCATTTCAGGCCATATATTCGGAATATTACACTACGAATAGTTTTTATATGGTGCGGCCCGTTGCCTATAAGGACAAACAATAAATATCGCATTATAATAATATGAAAGTATTTGGTTTTTTTTCTTATTTTCGAGATAAATTTATAATATAATCTAGATCCCGACTAGGGTAGCTTCCTAGAAAAACTCATCGATAGTCATTGCAAATCGGTTGCTTATAGACTGTTTTTTTTGTCTGTGTAATAATCAGCTGCTATGGTGCTCCAAGATTTGAACAATTTTCGTAAATTCTAAATAAGCTAGAGCCAGATAAATGGCATGGCTGATAGTTCGAAATTGCTGTATCGATATTTCTCCTGGCATACAGAATGTTCGTGAAGAATAATGAAATGGCAATCCAAGATATATAGATAATCTGTATGCTAGAGAAGATTCTGCTACAGAATAATTTAAAGTTTACAGTCCGAACTATGAGTTCGTGTGAGTCAGGAGACAAATTTATAAATCTGCCTTATGTAGTAAAATTTTTAATATCCAACTTAAATTGCGCCAATAAGATCAATTAAATGAAAACTACTTTATATATTCTACTGCCTATACATGTTCACATATATTTTTGTATTATGACAACTACAAGCTTTTTTCCAGCTGTGCATTTTTATAATAGACTGGAAGCCATGTTCGTATATTAACGTCATTTCATATTTTATCGCTATAATGAAATTTCTCTTTTCTCCTCTTTTTTTTTTTAGATGAAGCACGTAAAGCGAAAACGTGTCAGTACAATTATTATCCTTAAAAAGCTGAAATACCTAAAGGGCATTTGTGAAATATGTGTACATATTTGTCCCGTGTGATTACTTATATCTAACAAAATCCTTCTTTTTTTTTTTATGAAATGAAACGTTCTGGATAGAAATCGATCGAAATTAAGCACACATTTTTTTTCTTCTTAACCTACTTAATGGAATGGTGCAAGCTGCGGTAATCCCTGAAGGATTAGATTTGCAAAAGAACATCTTTTCTGTGCTATAACTATTATTTATAGATTCATAGTAATGACATTTGATATAAGAGTGAAACACATTACCATCGCTTCAATGTACGGACAATTTTTCTGCTGTTAGTTGGATTCTTTTTCTTCGATTTTCTCGTCATGACCAAAGCATTATGTTCCGCGCGCAAAAAATTCTGAAATACTTCGTAGAACCTTTATTTCATACTTTTGATCTGTCCTATTCTTTAAGAGTTCATTTGTCATGAATTTCGAAGTTAACACTGAAGAATCAGGCTTTTCAAAAACTCTTTCTCTCTCTTTACGGCAGTTTTGATTCCTTTTAAGACTGTAGTGTGCTTCTACTGGTATTTCCGTTTCATTTCCCAAAAGACAGTTCGAACCATTTATGAGATGAATTTCTAACTGTGTGTGCAAATATTTATTAAGTATAAATTAATTGTAGAACTTTTGACTGGACAAGAAGCCAATCAGCTTCAGTAAATGAACGACTATGTATCAGCGTATGCCTTATCTTAAATTTTATCACTAATTGATTAGCTGTTGCCTTAGCAGACGTTAGGTAACAACATAGCGAAGCAGAAGAACACTATTTAGCGTCATGACTTCTCTATGCAACTTCACTATGCAATAAATGAGTTTCTCCGGGTAATGTTGAATTAAACCCAACGATTAAAGTCCATTATGTTCCATGAATTTTGTTCTCAATTGAGAAGATTTATCTTTTATTACTTTTTGATCAGTTGCACAAACTTCCAAAATGCTTTTCTTGATTTCTCTTTATAATTTAGTCTTAAATAAAATATCATCTATTTCACTTTAAATGTGAATACTTTTAAACAAAAGAAAATTTAGAGATTAACACAAGGATTACTATGAAGATTGAATCATTCTTTTAGTTTATAAAAGTTAATCAATTACGACAATTTAACTAAAATCTCTGTTTCTCCATTTGGTTTGGTATGTGGCTACAAATCATACAAAATTCTTAAAGTATCTAAGACTTCAAAGGCAGTTATTTTGAAGATATCACGGAAACGGAGTTTAGATTTTCAAAATTAAAAATTGAAAAAATTATCATTTTATTATTAATTATTATTATTATTATTATTATTATACTCTAGACTAATGAAATTAATTTTTAGACTAGAGAGATGAGAACACTAGCAGCATAGGCTATCGGCTAGTTGGTATTTGAACCCACGTGTACTGACTTCGTAGAGGCGCTTCTTAATAATTCAGCCACAGTTGTGGCTTGAAATTAAAATTAAAATGCATTAAATTAATGAAAAGAGCATTTCGTTAAAAAAAAAAAAACAATTACTATCCAATCAATTAAACCTTTCCTTTAGGAATCAAACTAAGTAAATATTTCAAGTATATATTATAATAAGTACAATACAATGAAAAAGTAAGAATAAAAAGTTTCGATCTGAACACTTTCCGAAAAAGTAAGATATTTTTTTAAAGAACCTAATATTTTTCTTGGAACTAGCAGCATAGCAGAAGAATTGTGAAAATATATTCTAGAGGATACTCCTCAAGCTGAAGAAGTTTAAAGAATAATGATGAATTGTCAATTTTTTCAACAGGAAGAAAGAGCTTTCACTAGAGATTTCGTGTTGAAGAGGATATGAAAATTTCAATTAATAATGCGAACTTTTTGAATAGTCAGAATAGAAGCCAATTTGAATTCATTTTATAACGCACTCACAAAACACAAATAGAATTTTTTTAAAGAAAACTGAATAAATAAATAAATAATAAAAAAAAAAACAATCAAAATGCTGAAAAGAAAATATAATTTTCAAAAGAATAAGTGACAAGATTGGTTTTATATAGTGTTTAACGACATTTTGTTCTGAAACAATATAAGCTCACAACGAAAAGACTTCGAAGCTTGAAAAAAAAAAAATAGAAAATAAAAAACTAGAAACTTTTTTGTTTATTTTTTCATATTTCTCGAGAAATTGCTAAACATGATATGACCAAAAGGTAGAAGTGTTCAAATCATTATTTTATTATTAATTCTTAGAACTAAGCGCTGTCAACATGTTTTGCGTGAGTACACCATTTTTATACAATCCAGAAAATACACCTCTCTCTCCCAATTATAGAATTGGGTAATAACTTATACCAGCAATACACTAATATAAAGATATTTTATTGAAAATGGAAACTTAGTCTTACTCAATAATGGCGATCCCACTCACTTCGCCCCCTTTTGTTTCGACCTTCCGTTTTGCACACCAAGCATTAGTTCTTTAGCTTCCTAGAGCATTCTAAATGAAACATTTGGCAGCATTCATTGTCTGATTGAAATTATTCTACAAATTTCAACCTATTTCCTGTACAATGTCACGATCTCACGTCCGAAAACACATCGAATCATCAACATTAAACAACTTCGTACGTAGAATATTAAACTCCATTCAAACAGATATTCATCCTGACTCCTTTTTTGATAATTCGCGTCTTCCTAATCCTTGGTGGAGCAATACATGTAACCTTGCCAGTGCCTAGTTCAAATTATGTATAAAAAAATGTAAAAGAAATCCATCTAGAGAATATTTGGAAACATTAGCTGATACGAAAAAGGAATACGAATACACAATCAGACGAAAGAAACGGTAGGAGTGAAAAAACTTCCGCAATAACATTAACAGCGAAATATCATCCTCAGACCTTTGACGTACTGTTAAACTATTTAGAGGAATTAAGTCCTTATCTAGCCCTATGCCTATTCAACTTTTCGAAAAATTTTGCGATAATCTTGCTGGTCCCTGCTGGCCCTATTATGTCATATCTTTCTTCACTGGATGAAAATCACGATGATTTTCTTTTGTAAAAAAAACTATGCTTTCAGAACTGAACAGAGCTTTAAACATATCCAAAGACACCTCCACACCACAGGTTTAGATGGCATTCGCAATTCCCATTTCAAAATGTTAAACGTCGACAACAAACTTGCTTTTCTTAATGAATACAATAAAACCATGAATACATTTCGCATACCATCAAACTGGCGCAACTTTCAAGTTATTACGCAAAAAACAAAAGAACTGTCATCCATTAAATGCCAACTCATATAAAAGTATTACACTAGTTTCTACTCTTCGGAAGTAATTCGAAAGTATCCTTTGCTTTCGCTTAGAATGGATTCTAAAATCTCGAAACATTCTCAGCGATTACCAGTTCGGCGTCAGACGTTTTAAGTTCGCTCAAGACAACATTATCACGCTATGATACGCCATTAACCTTGCCTTTATCAAACGTCAAACTCTCATTGCTTGTTTTCTTGATATATCCTTAGCTTTTGACTCAGTAAATATCGATATTCTAAAGTCTAAAGTCTACTTTCACTTGGACTGTCCAGTAAAGTTTTCAATCCGTTACAAGGTCTTCTTCAATATAAAAATATTGTAATCAACAACAATGACATCACCATCAGAAGATATTTCACAGGAATTCCTCAAGGGTCTGTATTAAGTCCGATATGCTTTAACGTATACATCAACAACGTTTTTAACACTCAACATACGGACGTTTCGATATTAGGATATGTAGTCGGCTTTGTTATTTCCAGCTCATGTTTTAACCCGAATGCAGGTAGACAAGCAATACAATCCGCTATAGATATAATTTCTACTAACTTTAATTTAATTCATCTGTCACTTTCTATCTGAAAGACAAAATGCGTAGCATTCTCCAGGCAACACAAATTCCCACATATCGTGCAACTTCTTAAAAACAACTCTTATATATCATATGAAGAAACGTTTAAATTTTTAGGATTTACTCTGCACAAAAAACCCTCCCTTACTCCTCGCATTAATATGGTCATCGAGCAATGCTTTCAATTGACGAATGTATTAAGATCTATATGAGGCATTTCTTGGGGTTCTGACCCTTTACAGATAATAAAATTATATACAAGTCTAGTAAGGCCCAAATTAGATATACGTATATTCACTCTTTTTAGATGTATCACAAAGTAATCTCTTAAGACTTTGTAGAATTCAGTAGAAATGTCTTCGCCTAGCTGTTGCTGCTACGGCTTCTACCTACACACATGACTTGGAGCAATTGGCAAATATCAAGAAAGATTTCGACTAAATGCTAGTTATTAACAAAATATTATTGTCCTTGAACCATCCGGTAATTCCCTTTATTAATATATATATATATAATAATAGCCTCGCATTGTATAATCCAAGCAACAGCTTTTTAAAAGAAAATATTAACAACATTAACTTTTAAAAATTTGATAAATATTTGTTATTCAAAAGTCCGTTCAATTCACACTTCTTCCAGCCAACAATCAAATTTCTTCCTGTGGAAAAATCCGGAACCATCTCCTCCAATCAAATCGCTGCAGACTGAGTAGTTGTCACTTGTTCTACGTAACCAACTTTCACCGATTAAATGCAATGTAGAGGGATGCAAGCTGAAACGGTCACACCTTTAAAAATCGAGTACAATACTCCATGGAGTGTATTTTAAAGATTGAAAATGAACAAAATTTTCTTCTACTTAAAATATCACTAAGGCGACGGCCCTTCGTACACTTGTGGAAAAAGTGATGACATTTACAGTGAAGCCACTTCCTTGCGTCAGCATCACGTAAATGCTTTCCTTGTTTCCGCTCTGGAAATTTCGGTATTAAAGACGTACAACGCTGTGGTCGCTGAAAAACCCGATGAAATTTTTCAAAAAATCGAGATAAACCGACTCCTACAGCTACGAAATTAAATATTGATCAAAAAAAGTTTACCTTAAGCAGAAAAACCAGGGCGAACTTGGGTATCACATGAATTAATAGTGAAAATTTAAAATCATCGAATTTCTATCTAAAAATCGTTTCTTGAACGAAATCAAATTTAATCATTTTTGAAAAGATTGAGAACGAGAGATGAAAATTGGGGCGCATAAGGTGCGAAAAAGATTGCGAAAAAAAATATGGACGAAGTTGAACGGTGTTCAAGTATATTTTGATATTCAGCAAATTAATGGTCTTTGTTCAGTAGGATGTGGTTGGGAATCTTACAATATGAGTTGCTTCAAGCAGATTTGACGATTAATTCTCCTCTTTACTGTCAACAATTAATGCGATCAAAGCGTCTAAATCAAAAATTATCATAATGGCAGATTTTATATATCTTTAATGGCTCGCCAAAAATCGGCAGAAGTTGTCTTGGGAGATTCTGATGTATTCAATATATAATCCGTAACTGCCGCTTATCAATTGTTTCGACCTCTGGACTGGTCTTTTAATGATGCAAAATTCTCTTCAAGAGAGGCATACAAAAATCGCTTAGTTCAATTTTTCGCCCATGTTTAAACGCTGACTTAATTTTACTTGATCTTAACCATCTACTTATCTCTCGGTGGCGGTACAACAAGTGTTTTGCCTATTCTTGATTCGTTTATGCACAAATTGCTTTCATTTTCGATCGCAATCTGTGAGCTGCAACTGAAAGTGTATATAATACCCACCTATATTGTAGTAATTGGCAAATGAAAGATGAATTAATGAAAAGATATACATTTCACTAGTTATTGTAACTGCTCATATGACTTAAAAATTCGGTCTTCGTTTCTTCATTAAAGAAGGCAAAATTTAGCAATAAAAACCAATGATTTTAAAGAGTTTGTACTATGATAGGTATACACATGTAAGCAAATAGAAAAAGATATCAGCTTACTTCAATTAATATCGTCAAACATATTCAAGTCAATACATACAATGCAAGCTTTGATGAAAATATTAAGAAAAATTATATACAAACTTTCCAGCATTTAATACATTCAAAGCCAACTTAGCGTTTCTTTAAGCAAACAATTTTATTAACGTTAATAGTAATGCATAGCATGGTTATGGTTTTATCATTATTGCACTGCAATAATTCTGCGATGAAGAGTTTTTTTTTATTAGAAAGATTTTTGGCTTCACATTCACGAAGAATTAAAAAAGTTGTTCTCCTCAAAGTGTGTTCACTTATAATAAAATGTAGAGGTTATCCTTGAATTCAGAAAAATACGAGAAAAGAAAACATACATCACACAATTTAATGAGCGCGGAACGAAAAATCGAAGGTAAAAACAAATATAAAATTTTGGTTATGGCTTTGTTTCAGTAAATACTCGCAATTACTTCGGTAATGAAATTATTCAAAAGTTGTATGATAGTTGCTAAAGTAGCAGTAACAGAGAGCAGTAATAGCATAAAGTAGTAGTAGCAGAAAGCAGTAGTAGCATAAAGTAGTAGCATGAAGTAGTAGTAACGGAAAGCAGTAGTAGCAAAAAGTAGTAGTAGCGGAAAGCAGTAGTAGTATAAAGTAGTAGTAACGAAAAGCAGTAGTAGCATAAAGTAGTAGTAACGAAAAGCAGTAGTAGCATAAAGTAGTAGTAGCGAAAAGCAGTAGTAGCATAAAGTAGTAGCATGAAGTAGTAGTAACGGAGAGCAGTAATAGCATAAAGTAGTAGTAGCAGAAAGCAGTAGTAGCATAAAGTAGTAGTAACGAAAAGCAGTAGTAGCATAAAGTTGTAGTAGCGAAAAGCAGTAGTACCATGAAATAGTATTAGGGTAAAGTAGTGGTAATCTAAAGCAGTAATAGTGTAAATTAGTAGTAGAGTGAAGCACTGGTAGTGTAAAATAATCGTGTTGTAAACCAGTAGTAGCGTAAAGTAGCAATTGTAGCATGTAGCAGCAGTAGTATAAAGTAGTAATAGTGTCCAGTAGTAATAACGTGAAGTAGTAGAAACGTAAAGTAATAGTAGTGTAGAGTAGTAGTAGTAGCGTAAAGTTGTAGCAGTAGTATTTATTAAAACTTGTCGTCGGTGTACTCTCTTTAATGCCTTCTATTCGCTCAAAATAATTACTACGAAATGGTTTATTTAGTCGCGGGAAAAGATGATAGTCGTTCAGAAGCATATCAAGTTAACACAAAGCATAGGAAAGTACATTATCGTAATGCAAAAACCAAAGATGGTTTGCTATGACATACGTCCAGGACGTGTTTATGAATTTATACAAACGACGCTAAAGGCGATTATACTTTTTAATAACTTTTTGACTGTGGAAGAAAATTTTTGCACACAAAACTACGATAGTCAAAGAAAATAATTAAATTTTTCATTTGGTTTGATCTGTCGTTCTTTCTTATTATACTTTTTTCTCACAATAGTCTTTTAATATTCTGAATGCATCTGTATAAGCGGTTTCATTTTTAAACAGAAAATTTATTAATTTTGAAAATTAAATGGTAGCAATTTGTAAAAATTATAAAAGACATTCTCTTTAATAAAGTAAGGGACCTCGGTGCCACAAAACTGAAACATTGTAGTGTCTCGAATAAGAAGAAAATCGAATATAAACAATATTTTCCAATAATAAAAATAATGATTTTAAATATTACGACCTCTTCTTCTTATCGATTATCATTTCTTTTTTGATTTATTTTTTACCAGTTTATATAACTTATTTTTGACCGTTTCAGATAAGGCCTGTTACATTTCAAAAGAGATTCACATAAAGAGATTCACGAAAAGAGATTCAGTACAGCTTCATATCTATTTTTCAGAGTGAAATCGGAAGTCTCGCTTCTGTTCGTAGCTAATTTTGATTGACGAAGTCAGGACTGTTTATACAATAGAAATTTTCGACCTTGTTTTTTTTAGAGTAGTGTTGACTTTTTGCAAAATTGTCATTGTGAGGCGTCTGGCATCTTGATGACTGAGGTCTTAGGATGTGAAAGCATACAATCTACATTTGTAGAGAAAAGTATAACTACATTTTGTTTATGGTAGTCAAAGCCAAGGGATTACTTTCGTATGAACACTTTCAAGAAAAAACATAGATAGATGCACTGTCTTATTATTTCAACTTAAACACTTACTTCGATCTAAAAAATACCTATAGTTTAATGGGATGTTTCACATGGCTTTTTTTCTTCATGAAATAATTCCATCTATTTCTCAGCGATGAATGTAAAAATCAACTTTCTAAGCTAAGATTTTTAGATAGAGATAGAGACATATTTGACATATTTGTATATATTAAAAGTTTTAAATAAAATGCAATATTTTAATGAGAATATTAATAATTTGCAATTTTTTTCATATATATATCGCATACGAAATTAGCATAAAAAATTAAATATAAAATCCCGCACATCGAAAGCAAAAATTTTTACATAATTAATTAAAAATGTATTACTTTCATTACAACATTACTTTACTTTACAAAGGAAGGCGTACGTATTAAAACGAACGATGCGTCGTAAGTAATGTGATATTAACAAATTATGACGCAATAAATCCCAACCATTGAAAGTGAAAAATTTATAAAACTTACAAGTTATTACTAATTTCTTTTTTTTTTTTTTTTTTTTTTTTGTTTTGTTTTTCGTAAACGTCATGCATGAGTAAAGTGTGTTTCGAAATGGATCGATTGTGTTTAATACAACATTCGTGCTAAACTCATTTATACAAATTGCATATCGCGAGTTTATCATACATATTGTTTTTTCTATCATTTTTAAAACGTATTTTTATACAATTTGGCAGGATCTCTTAATTCCTTTCGCAAGTCAAATTCACATTTACGCCCTACGTTTTGTTTGTGTACAGTTTTTTTAGACTTGTGAACGGAATGCTTGTTATGACGTAACTGAAATTAGAGATAATTTGAGATATCACTAAATTTCAATAATTTTTTCAACAAAATCATAACTATGTACACATAATGGGATCTCATATGTATATTTCATTATATTAGTTTGGGGAAAAGGTAATCCATCCAATCTTAAGAAGAAGTTCAGGACTTTATTTAACATTTCGAATTGAAAAATAATGGATTACCTTTTCCCCAACCAATACATTCGTATATTCCTCCTATATATGAATATAAATTACTTACGATAGGCGTAACCATATTCTTACTAGATTCAAATTGATTGTATTATTATGATAACGTAAGTATTTCACAATAGATAGGAAGAAGAATACTTTTATTTGATTTTATTTAAAAGTGTAACTACATTGTGATTATAATTAAACAAATCATCATCGATAAAGCCATAGCATATGTAGATATATAGTATCTTGGATACAGATAATCACACATAACTAACTATAAAATTTTTCTTACAACATCTTCTTCGCTTTATATTCATAGTGTAAAATGTTTTATTTAAAGAGTATATTTTCGATACATATATATACCGAAAAATATGTCAAATCATTTAAAATGTTAGCGAATTGAATTTTTCGATAGAAGCTTGTAAAGGCACACCTTTTGGTATACGAAATTTCACACTACTTCAGTATATCGGACAATATATGTGGACATAAATGCACGTATGATTTTAAAATGTGCGTTGTCATGAATGTGCATAAAAAGATTTTTATTGCAAAAGATTGGTTTAAGTACTTATTTTTCTTTTTTCTTTTTGTTAATTTGTACGAATAACACGAACATATTGTAGCCAATAAACTTAACATTCAACTTTTTTTTTTTTTTTTGCAGCAAACGCAATTGCGTACATGGTAGCTTGTATGCGCATTCGAACGTATTATAGCACTTACGGCAGTTACTCGTTTATTTAACACATGATACATTATTTTTGTTTTTTGGTTTTTTTTTTTTTTTGTTTGTTGGACGTATTTGCAGTTCACTGCCAACTAGTGGCCCTACGGCTTTCGGGTAACACCATCACGGAATCCCTCATGAACTTCTTATGGGTCCTCATGTATGATGTATGATCCTCAATGTATATAATGCCGCATCTCCTATTCTCGAATGAGGATATCGCCTTCATTTGCCTTTATTTTGAAATATGTCTTTCAATAAATTGGCAGCTTTCCTTCAATATTTCGTATTCCTCAGTATAATTGCTAGCAATGCAATAGCGTGCTATAGTTTCTCAAGATTTGGAACGCATATTTCTTGAAGTTGTCCGAGCCGAACAGATGAAATGCGCTCAACATCATTATTCATGGTTTTACAAAGACAAATTGAAACCGCAAAGAAAACTTGAGAAGTTTCCAAGATCAGACAAGGCTTGAAAGAAATAACATTCGGCAACAAAATATGACGCTTTTAATGATCAAAAATGTTTAAATCAACTTATCAAATAAATCCAATATATTTCTTTACTTAATGATCTAAAGACATTCTGAAAAATTCGAATAAAGAGAATTAAAATTGTAGAGGATAAATTGAAAGCAGAAAAAAAATGCTTTTGAAATGTTTATAAATTTTGTAGACATGTTCTTTTTATTGCAATAAATATTATTTATTATTTTCCCCCCTTAGTCTGCAATTCGAGATCCATAAAAATTATTTCCTTCAACTTTAAAATATTTATCTTCATGTCGTTTTTTCGACGATTAGATGCTTGAAACAGCTTCTTCTGCCGTATCTGTTCAAGAAAGTATCGCAAGTTTTACATTTTATGGTTTGCGAAATGATAGAGAAAAAAGTAATTAAATAAATAATTCCGTAGCCGAACCAAAATCACTTTCAAAAACCTCATCACATACTTTCATTTTCCATTTCTTGGCACAGTCCCATTAAGAAGTTTCAAATAGTCTCTTAGCTTTATATAATAGTTGCTCAATATTTGTGTCAATTAATCTAACGTAGTTTTGTTTGAAAACACTTCTAAAGTTAATAATCAATAGGCAAGACATTATGTCGTAAGTACTCAAAAGATATTCATTCGATTAAGCAGTCTTTTCGAAGCGCTTAAGCAAAAGTGCGTAATTTTAAACAAAAGCCTTCTTTCTAGTAATAAAATTTTTTTCACATATTCCAGAAAATATAAAATATTTACAGATACTGGAAAAAAATACCTTTAAAAGCCTACAATCTTCTTTTAACGCTTCTTATGTAGCAAGCCTATTCCGAATCTCTTCCCAGTAAGCCATTACCAAGATCATCCTGAACTCGGTTCTAATACTATAGGCTCCATTCATTTCCTCTTCTTCTTCATGACCATTACAAAGAATAGAAAGCACATACTTCAAGTTCTCGGGGGTGGGCAGGCTTTTCGGTCATTTCGCTTCTTCTAACGCTATTAAAAATCAAGAGCCAATCTATAAATTTACTCAAATTTACATAGAACGAGATAAGCCCTGTATGATACATGACATGTAATGGCATTTTGCTTTGTACTATGAAAGCTGGAATTAAGAATCTTCTAGAGATACTACTATTAGCAATAACACCAGTAGCAACACCAACACCAAGCACCCATTCGCTATGCATGGAGTCTACTTATTTAGCCTACCTACCATATATACTCCGTCTGACCATCATTAGGTATTATTTCGCGAAGACAGGTTGCTTTAGTGCGCTTCTTGTAATGGGTCATTAGTTAACTACCTTCTTTGCTTCCACTTCCATTTTGCTCCATCCGCTGCCTCCACAGCCGTCATAGTTCTTTATAATGAACTTATTCACGGTCTTCCAAGTATCTACGTGATTCGCAAAATTCGTAAGTATTTTGTAGAGTTTTCATTAAGGTCTCTCATACGACACTAATCTTGGCAATTGAATATAGCATTCTTGAATCCTACTCTTAGTAAAAAATTGATTATTCTGATTGAGATCAGCAGACCTATGTGTTATATTCTTGGTTAAAGCGAGTATAGCCATCTGTCTTTTTCACTATAGTTCGTCCATCCGATAAAATTACTATTATGACTTAAACGTATGTCTTGAAATATTTTTTATTACTCTCAGTAGATTAAATTCAAACAGCGTTAAAATTAGCGGTTTACCCAAAAAAAACTGATAATTTTACGTTTTAGGTTTTTTCCTCAATTTTTCGTTAATATTTCCGTATTAGATTTTAAAACCAATCATTTATAAGTAGTAAAAAGATATATGTAAATATGGTTTCTCTAGATTGTAGAATTATCTATAAAATGCTGGTAAATGTCGCACACATATGAATCGATTTGCGATATTTATAAGTAAAATATTCTTTGCGTTGCGTTTTATTCCTAAGTCTTCTTAATCATGTTCATATCATTGGATGTTGAATTGAATTTACGATAATGTAGACAATAATAACTTCTGTGATTTAAAAGCTTCAACAACACCAAGATGAATGGACTAACACATCGTCATGGCTTCTTCTGTTCACAATCTGAAGATTATAAAATATATTTTATAAAGTGCCTGACAGACTGATAAAGTTAGTATACTTGTATTCTTCAGTTTAGAGTAACATAGAAATAAAACTATTATTATTGCAACAAGAAGCATAAGATAACCGCATACAAACGTTTAACACTAAAGCGTTGTCAGCATATTTAAGTGGTCTACCGAAAACGTTCGCATTGTGAGAGGAATAAACAATTATTACGTTTATAGTACAGGGAGTGCATGAAAATCAAAAATACCAGCTAACTAAGAGTTTGGTATGTTATAGGTCTTCCTCATTTTTTAATATGATTAACTGAGAATTTCTTTGGGTTTATATTTTTATAAAAAGCCTGAGTGCAATTTGAATATTAATTTAATGAGAAAAAAAAAATAACAAAAAACAAAAAAGACCATTACTTAAAAGGCCAAACATTGAGTTACATATAAAATGAAAAACTGAAAATCTACATTAAACAGTTGCCAAAATAATTTGATTATAAACAGGTTAACGACAACGATAAAATAACGGCGAATTTTCAATTGAAATTTTAAATAAAGACATGTCTATAAAATATCTAATTTTAATAGTGATGTGTTGTGGTAAAATGAGCTCAGCTCAATTGAGTTCTCATACAGATGCGAATATAAATTCATTTCTATTAAAAACACCGAATCTGCAACAAAGCTTCACACGTTACTATGGCGGAGCGCAAACATCTAATTTACAACAGGCGCATCAACAACAACAACAAACGGAGAAGCAACAACAAAACTTACAAACACCGATAGAGCAAGAAACACAACAACAACAGGTAAGTTAGATCAAAGAAAACTAAATAATAAGATGAGCTAAAAAATTCTTCAAAATACGACCACAAGAAACTACAGGACTTTTAGTGTTGCTGTTATCACTAAGAGCACTATCGCTGTTATTTAACAGCCATTTAATTTGCTTGCTCTTTCATTTACATTATTTGTATTGTCAAAAATTCTGTTAAAGTTCCACTCAATCAAAGGTTCACAAGCATAGATAATTCTGTGTTTCTAAGTATGTGACATGGTACACATATAAGTTTATGTGTATATAAAAAATCATAGATTAGGTAACAAATTTGATTTGTTTTCGTTTATTATCGTTTATTAAATATTCAAAAATTCGAAGCCGTATGTTCGCTAAATTTACTTTTAAACGTTTATCATAGTAAGTACTTAGAATAACAGAATTGTGTATACTTCTGCTTTATAAAGGTTTGATATTATGTGCTGTCACACAAACACATATCAAGAAATATTTAACAGAATTTTTGTTCATACAAATAATGAGAAGAAATAAAAGTGATTGCTAATTAAGAACGCTGCCAATGTTATTGATAATAAAAACATCAAAAGTCCCTAAGATTTTAATATTTCGTATTTTGAAAAATTTCTTAGCTTCTCTTGTCATGTATAATTCTCTCTAATTATACTTATTGTTATTTGTATTGGACGAAGAAGCATAAAAATTCACATGATGATGAAGATTCAAAAAATTTGTTTTTCCCATTTTCCTTCGTCTCACTATTCGCTTTACGTTTATTACACTCAGTATAAGCAATTTTAATTAAATATTCTGTATCGAACTGCATTAAAAAATTCTTAAACATGTGGTTCGAAACTACAGCATTTAAATTTTCATTACGGTAACCAAGTTCCCAAATTCTATAAGATAAGAAAATTTTAATTTCCTTGATGAGAAATCCTTTACAAAATTTACCTGCAATTTTTCATATTCAACTTTGTTGTTATATAATAATATTATTATGCTATCATTATAAAGTTTATAATGAGAATTGTAGTGAAATTCATAATTTATTTGCAAATTTATTGTTTTCTGTATCATAAAATTTATTATCAAAATAATAACATTCCTAAGTTTGTTTGTTTGAGAGAGAAATATTCTAATAAATTTATTATAACTATTTGCGTATGCCTGTGCATTCGCTCAAATCAATATTAAACTTTATATTCAAGATATTCATTCATATTGCTGTACACATAGTACATGTGTGTGTGTTAGTTACCGTATTTCGTAATTTTCTTTATATTATAGTAAAATTGGAGAGAGAACATCTAAATATCCGGAAAATGATTTCGTTAAATTTTTGTTTTATTCATGGAAAGTTCACAATAATAATAAAGGAGATCTAAGTATGAATATTGATACTAAGAATTTATTTCGGACGTAAGGTATATGAAGGTGTAGGTAACTAGGTAGATAGGTAAATAAGTAGATAGGGGAAATCATAGTAATTCAAGTGATGTTATATTTGGATTAAAAACGCTTTATTTATGAGACAGTTGGACTAAATTAATGGGTAATGCTATATTGCGGATTTCGATTCGCATTTTCAATGACAATATATTATAAAGCTTAAGGTCAGCCACTTCAAATTTCCGGATTAAGTCTTGAAACTCCATACTTTACACGTAGACAATTACATGTAATTTGTTTACGCCAGATGGAAATATAAAAAATATTGCACATCAAAATGCATTAATTTAGTACAATTTTTCTATAATTTTCTTGTTTGTTTTTTTTTTCCCTAAACCTTCCGAAAGGAAGTTCCGCAAGTCAGTTAGTTATTACCCTATATTATTCAATATAAAAAATTAGTTTATAAAATATTTTATATATTATTTATTTGCTTTCTTAGATTATCTCTAAGACTCTATTCATTCAAGAATTTCTACATTTCTTATTTCAAACTAAGCTTCGAATGGACATTAATTAAAGAAATTATGCAAAAAAAAAAAAGAAAAAAAATATATTTACATATGAATTTCATTATCTTCAAGTTTCTTATTGTAAATTTCGACCATTTGCAAACGTTGCTGCTCTTCATAATCGTCAGTTACATAGATTTCTTGAGAATCATCGCTGAAAAGACCATGTAAAGCGTCCATAGCATGCTTCAAGGAGTCAGTTATTGAATGCCACATATTCTGAAAACTTTCAGCAACTTGTTGAGCTCTTTCGCTTATATGATCACCAAACGTTTTATATTCGAAACCATTATTGTCAGGTATTATATCACTATTTTCATCATAGTAAATATCGGTAAATTCAGAAGAAACATTACGTTTGAAACGCTTCAATATTATGTTATCCTATTTTAGATGATTTCAAAAATATATAGCATAAAAAACATAATTAAATACGATTAGAGATTACCTTGTATGTAACTGAAGCATCAACTTGCAACAAAATTATATATTTTAGAAAAATGAATGAAGCGAACATGTAAAGTATTTTCAACATTTTCTTTTCACTTTCTATTGCTGGTTTTATTTTTTAACTATTTTTTATTTATTATTTTTTATTATAACTACCAGAATCTTTTTCTTTTCGCTGCAATTGCCGCCTAATTAATGCTCGAGATTATATTTAAAATATGAAATTATTTTTAAATAATTTTTGTATTTACCTTTATTTCCTCTAATAACCTCTACAACTAATATTCAGTCCTAATAGAACAAAAAACCTAAAATAGATATTAAAGTAGATAGCAATAGTGACAGGTAAGAAATTATAGCAACATTGAGTCGAATGTTGGATACTTTTTGCCTCGTGTATTTATACACATAATTATAGACGTTCGGAACTATTTTTTCAAATCATTTCATTATCGTCTGATATCGTTTCATAAATATTTAAAACAAATTTTAAGTTGTAAATTGTTTATATTACAGTCATCGATTTTTTTTAAAGTTGTTTTAATTTTAATAATAATTATGAGTTCATGGAAGACTTGGGTCTATCTTTAGGCATCACCTCTAAAGTTAACTAGGAATGTGTATTCTAAATTTCAATTTCTATTTCCATTCAACAACACATGACAGACAGACCGAAAGACAGACATGGCTAAAAGAACTCGAAATTTATTTCTGAAAAAACTAACATGTGTGTGTGTGTGTATCAAGTTCTTTCTTTTTTATATATTTTTGTAATTTAAAAATGTAATAAAAAGTATTCTACACCTGCATTTTTCGTTCATGAATACAAAAGCACACGTACATATTGCTTGCAATACAATTAACCCTCATGTTTTCATCCAGTCGCTGGCGAAGCGGAAATAATTGTAAAGATTATCAAAACAAGTAGCAGCATCAGTAAAATTTTAAATAGTTTCGTTTGCCTTATTGTCATATTTTTATACCCACCATTGACGGATCAAAGTATATTCTTTTTGTTAAAACATATGGAACAGCAACCAGAGGAGGCCTCATATCACTGGAGCTGGTGTACAAATACGTGACTAAATATACACATGATTTTAGTCAAATATCATGTTACGTGTGAATTTTACGTAAACATTTTATTTTATTTGTTTTTTTATGCCCATCAACGAAATATTGAAGGTATAGTTTATTTTTCTTTGAAAGACTTGCAACACCCAGACGGAGAAGAAATTCTATAACGATCAGGAGTGATTGATCTAGGCATGATTGAATATCAACCTGTTCGTATGTATGTCTTTCTGTGGTAAATATGCACGCTGTTTCATATATCAAGATATTGCTTTTAAATTTAGCACAAATATTAGAACTGCATGTAGGGTCGTATTAAACACATGGGTCCAATTGGTCAAATGGTACATTTACCTAGTCTGAGAATGACTGTTTTCAAAACTAGAGAGAAAAAAAACAAAAATGGAAATGGATTTGAAAATTGCCCACGCCCACCCTATGTAGAAGAGCATCGAAATTTCATTTCCAAGATAAATGTGGTGGATACAAACGATTCGGCAACAACTAAATATAATTTTCTTATTTGTTCAGTTTAATATTTTTTTTTTTGGAAAATTTTGTATGAAAAAAGCTGACATGTTAGATTTTAATGGAAAATTTTCCATTTTTAAAATTTGGAATTTGTTTAACTAATTTAAACAAACAAGAAAATCATATTAGGCTCTAATCGAATCTATTATATCCACTATATTATATCCATATATCGGTAAAAACTGAATATCAATACTCTAGAGTATTGGGTACGCGTGTCTGAATTATATAAAATAGTTCTGGAAACTTTTATCGTGTATTTGTAGGTGCATCTTTGACGTGTTTGTTTCATTTTCATTAACCGGGAAAACGTTTACCACAGACTTTACACTAATAAGCAGATGGCCATGCTTAGATGGGCTCTGAATTTGCTATTGATCGCTAATATGCTTAATGGGATCGCTGAATGTTTCTTTTGGATATGAGACAAGTTTTGAAACAAGAAAATTTTGATACTTTAAAAAATAGGTAAAACGTTATCGAATGTTTCCTTTTACGTACAGGTTCTATAAGATTGCTTACAGGATATATGTGGAAATTTTTGTAAATTTTTTTGTTCCAGTTTATGAGGAGAAATCAGAAAAAAAATCCATCTTTTTTTTATTTTGAAAACAGAGGAGTTTTCAATTTACATTGTATTATAGACGTATCGTTTGACCGATTAGTATTATTTTCAGTAGAAGCCTAAGTGCTCCAACTTCATATAATTTTGCCAAATTTCGAGCCAACATCTTCACTTTTGCATTCAGACAAATGTTTACCATCGACATAAGATAGACGGACATGTTTAGATCACTTCCAATTATTATGCTGATCAAGAATATACATTACGTTATGTGGCCTCTTAAACTTCCTTCTGAATGTTGGAAACATTTTAGCAAAATAGATGTACACGTATCCTTTATTGGTAGGTATAAAAACAACTACATTAAAAAGCAGAGTCAATGATTATATACTTGTTTTTTTTTTCGTGTTTTTAAACTTTAAGTTCAAGACATGAAGTGAAGAGTAAAAGCTTCTAATAATCAAAGAGATATTCTGAAACAAGTTCTGTCGGTCCATCCTAAGAATATTTAATTAATTGAATTAAAAATATTTATAGGTCCGTTAATTGATTAATACATCTCACACACATCTTTAATCGTTTTTTTTTTAAATGAGTTATAAAATGGACCTAATCTGAACGCAATGTAAAATAGGTAAAAAAAAAAGATAGCAAAAGATTGAATTTTTGCAAATTTAATTTTTTGCTAACAATCCTATATATATATTCCCGCTTAGCTCATAGTTTTGCGCAAACTAGGAAGTACACTGAGTAGTACTGAATTATTAATTGTTTTGAAAGAAAGGTACCTTATAAAGAACTACATGTACATTCACCCTAGTACAATATTTTTTAGCCATTGAGACTTTGTCTAACGAAAGTAAAGGCAAGCAATTTACTGTACATCATACATAGTTTTTTCAAATTCAAACAAATTTCTATTTCCCGAAAGTTTCGGAACATAAAGGAAGGTATAGTTTGCTCTATTGGTAAGGAAGTTCTTCTCCAGTCGTAAAATTCATTAAAATTCTTGTTGAATGTAGGATGATATTTCTGTTAAGCGGAAGGTGATGATTCACGATTTTTGCTTCGAAGTAATAAAAATTCTTTTCGAAGATTCACCTACAAATAACTTTTTCTTTTTCTTTTTTTTTTTTTACCCAAAAAAAATAGGCTAATTGCAGTCTTCTTTAATAGATTTATATTTATATTTAAAAGATGTTTTCCGGAAGAATAAAGCTCCGAATTTTTCAATCTTCTCAGTGAAATCATACATTTCATCCATATTATTGCCTTCTCGATTTTTGTATATCAAATTAATAAAAATTTCCTTTAAAGTCAACATCAATCTATGAAATCGGTTCACTTAGAACTACTATATCCATAAAAAAAAAAAAAAAATTTGCTTTGTTTTCTAAATTTTATTTCATTTGATCTTGGATTTTCTATAGGTATGTATGTATCATGTGCATTAGACTAAACATTAAAAAGGTATCTATGCGTAAATAACTCCATTTCATTGTTAACCTGATTTACATAAGAATGAACTTCTCACATCGTTCACGGTGGATCTCATTTGTTACTACTTGACTTCAATTCGAACCTTCTTCTGATGTGTAAAAACATTTAAAAAGACGTTGTTAGTTCATTTGAACTACTTCGTTTCCAAAATCATTTCAGAAATACGACAATAAGATGAACATGCATTTATGTATATGTATATTTAAATATATATATATATAAATACAGCAAGATTTTATTAGAAATACGATGACTTTACATTACCGCTGATATTATTAGTGCTTAATCTTCAAATATTTAATTTTATAAATGTAACACAAAAAGAAAAGAGTCGAGCAGCTAGTTCGATTGACCACGAAAGAAATCTACGGACAAGTCAGAAAAGTCATCTCTCGTAGCAATATGTAGTAGTAGTATTCGTAAAAGTAATATATCAAGCGATGTTCGGATCAAACTTTTAAGGGTTCCAATTTAACTGTATATACCTTTAATGCCTAAAAAGTTATAATTAAAATGTTTCATTGATACTCGATTGGTAAACTTGCTATGAAGTTAACCCGCTTAAGCGGATTCCAATGTATAAATGGAGTGGACATTTGAAGTCGACATCATTAGGTTCCCTGAGAAGATAAATGTAAATCAGAAAAGGCAGAGTCGAATATTGACCATATATTTCTTTTATTTAGAGCAATTGAGTGGAAGAGATTTTTTATCAAAAGACTGGTTTACTTTTTTTTAGCGTTACTAAAACTGAATATTTTAATCACCACATCTGTTAAGGAGACGAGTATTAATAGTTTTTGATTTAATAAATATAAGCTTTGTTATCTTGCTGTGTTACTTGTCTAGGGGGTCTCTTATTATTATGCGATGCTCATACTAAATTGTTGTATTTGGGTGGTATAGTAGTAGAAGAGTAATCATTACACAAGCCAAATTTAAAGTATTCTAATTGTACTATATAAGAGAGCAAACATTAAACAGGTAGATAGGAACTACTAAATTTAAGTTTGTCAATAACCAGTTTCGAACGATTTTCCAAAAACAATGAAATGTAATCAATTTCCTGAAAATCTCTACACGTTCGCTTTTAATAAAAAAAAGTAGCGCATGCAAAACAAACAATAATAAATATTGAAATTGACTTCAAACGAATATAAAACCCACGTGAAATTCAATCAATTTATGTTTAGTTCATATAGTTGATTGAAAAACTTGGAGCGACCGTAATAAATCCAGTTAAGGTCTTACAGTAAACACCACCAAAGACATGAGATCACAGATTCAATATTGGTTTTACAACGTTTTCTTATTTAGTACGATGATTTTTGATGGCCATAGCCGAGCGCAGGTATACTCTTAATGTTTATGTTTTCTGCAGATATTTTGATATTTAAAAAATTATATATAAAATTCGATACAGGACTTTATGGAAAACGTTGGCTTGGGTGCCATGACTATAGCCGGTAATATGATGGATATTATGTCGAATGGTGGAGCGATACGTAGGGAAGATGATATGGAATTACCATTCGTTAAAGCCCATTCCAAAACTGAGATGGGAATAGGTGAAGCTATACGTTCACAAGACTTAGATAGCTCAGAAGAGTACAATCGGCGTAAGCGATCAGCGCTTACGTTCGATGAAATATGGCGGCCAAATCTACATGTGCATCGTAACAAACGCTCTCCTTGTCATAATATGCAAGGTGGCGGCGGTGGTGATGGCACGGATTATGCCGATGTTGTAGAAAGACGTCGTCGAAAGGTCAAAAATTCTAGAAAATCAAAAATTTTACGTAAAAATAAAAAGAAACATTTAATTGATAATGAAGGGGAAGATGTAATGGACGCAACAGACATGAAAGAAAATCGTCGTCGCCGTCGTAAACGTCAAACAGAGGTTGAGGATTTAAATGCTACTACGCAACAGGATGATAAAAGCATATCTGAAAAAGCAAAGCAATTCGCTGAAAAAGTACGATATGCTTGGGGTAACTTTGTGGATAAAATCAGTGAAATGGCGAAAACTGTCAGAGATGCATTTGCGTCCAATTGACCACAGCCAGTCACCCATCTATCAGTAACTTGATGTATCTTTATTTTAATTAATGAATTTGTTTTAAAGAATAGCTTGTATGTAGACAGAAACCTTTATTTAATAAACACATTGATCTTTATTAACTTCTAAGCGTTTAGAGGATTTTCATGGCATATTTCAGAAGGAAAGCATTTAGATTCATTGTCGGAGTTAGAAAGATAGGCTAGGATAGATAGATAGATAGATAGATAGATAGAGATAGAGAAAGGGAAAGAGAGATAGGTAGTTAAAGAGAGAGAGTGAAAGAGAGTGAGAGAGGGAGAGAGAGAGAGAGAGAGAGAGTGAAAGTGTGTGAGACGAAGGGGGGAGGTAATGAGGAAGCGATAGATGCAATACAAGCTTCGCGTTTTTGTTACACATCTAATCATTATATGCAAATCAATTTACTCACTTATGCTATTATCGTCTCATTAAGCGGCGTTCTATTATGAATATGCACAATAGAACTTAAAATCTTCCATATAAAGAAGAACATTACGTAGCAGTACCTTGAACTTTATACTTTGTCGTAATCCACTTATGCATTAATATTTTTGAATAGAAAAAAAAAAAAAAAGACAAAGCAAAGTTTGCAACGATTCAGGTGTTATTGAATTTTTAATCATTCATAAATGACACATAATGAACAAATATTGTGAAAAGAACTTGTAAAAATATTCTGTCGACAAAAAAAAATCTAGAAAATCCTCTATAAAAAATTATTAGTGAATTCTATTGTAAAATGTATAACCCTAAAATGGCATCCGCACCAGCAGCAGTTACTACTCAGGGTCCTAAGTATTGCTACGCAGTGGTGGGTTTCATCAATTACAATAATTAAAAAAAAAAAAAAAAAAGGTTAAAATTTGAAAATTCAATAAATATTTTTTCTTCTTCAAGTACACCCCCGTGAGTTCGAGAGGCGTCCAATATCATGAAGCGCCGTCAAGTACGCACGTACCGTACACATTTGCTCCCCCCGCGCAGCAGCCAATCCAACCAACGAATTATGCTGCAGCAGCCAGTGCATACCAAGTCCCGCATTATCCCAGCACACAGCATCCATCCGTTCCGTCTCGGTATTCTCAAAGTTTACATCAATTGCGAGCTGTCCCAAGTCAAACTCAACCGCAACAGCAGACATCACCACCTCCATCATTGGCAGCATATGCGGATCAATTAAATGCCGCTTATTATGCTTATCAACAACAACAACAAATATATAATCAACAACAACAACAACTGTTACGTCAACTCTATCGCAACCATCCAGATCCTGCGTCAGGTCCTGCACCTAATCAACCGATTAATTCTAATCCTTACTATTCGCCCGAGCAATACTCTAACTATGTACCTCCCCATCATTATCCAACCCAATCGACATATAGAAATTCGGCTAATGGTATAGGCGACGCTCCGACCACAGTGGCACCGCGTAACGGTCTCTTAGGCACTGATTATTCAGCTTCGGATAAGGTATCTCATGTAAAATTCAATAGCGGTAATCTGTCATACACTTTTTAAAAATACATAAGCAAATAATGATGTGATCTTTCCACGATGTGAAGCGACTACATGCGATTGTTTGTAAATTTGTTTTCGTGTAATGATATTGACCGAAGAAAAAGAAGTGGGGTCGATATTGCTTAGACGAGGTTTTCTGACGCATTTATTTTTATAATTAATTCAAACAGAAAAAAGTTGAAGAAAAATTGTAATTAGTAAAATGAAAAACAAAAAAAAAAAAGGGAACAGACAAGTGTACCAATTGACGTATATATGATATTAAAATATTTGTAAATAAATTTGTGGTTTTTTTTTTTTATATAAAAATTAACATGACAATGTGGTATGATTTATTTTCATTATGAAATATGTTGCGGAAGAAGGCGAAATGGATTTTGTCGCCATCATAATCGTCTCAATAAGCAAATAATTAACTAAAGACAATTTGCGAATGCATTTAAATGGAAATGGAAATGCATACAAGACAGAAAAATGGTATAGATCGAAGAAAATAAGAGAAGAAGCATGCAAGATGATCAATGAATTTCTGACTTTAGCAACTAATATGCGAACAATGTAACACATTTTTCATCAAGACTGAAATTAATCTAAAAAATGAATTAATATAAGAAGTGACGTCACTGTCTATAAAACATTTTTTTGACAATTTTTTTTACCACATCACATCAAATAAATTATATTTCAAAAGTTTTAACAAATGGCAACATATGATCCATTTTTGGCTGGCATCTATAATTTAGGATGTTCTGCGGCAAACAGTGTAAAACGCGAAACTTTTATTGTAAAAGAAGGAAATCACTTAATGTTGATTTTTAATTTAATTTTAAAAATGTTTATTCATTTAATTTACAATTAATTCAATTTCAAGAACTTATCATCCAATATATATTACCAGCATTCCTGCATAAAATAGTAACAAGTAATTATTTAGGTTTTCAATAGAAAACAAACACAATTTGCCAGATTGTATAATTCTGTAAGAATTCAAAAATTTCGAAGACTTGAAAATACTTTGGACTTAATTGAATAGGAAGGACTTTCTTCTTCCTATCTGTACCATCGAAACGTTTAGATTTCAAGAGACCTTGTCTTGCCAGATTTAAATCATGTTGACCTTTCTCTACTCTTATAGGCTAACTTCTGATTCCTTTTTGCTCTTTACTCTCTTTTCTCATATGAATATCTCCTTCATAAGAAAATTATTTCAATTACAAACGCTCTCTTAATATCGTAATATTTATTATAATCTAATTTTTTTTTTTCTTTGCAGCGATAAAAATTTTCTTATAGTTGTGTGATTACTGAGAAATCCGAAATTTCCTTGTAATGCCTGTCATACTTTTGACTAGAACTACTAAAACTAGATGGGCCTTATATTTAATTTTTTCTTTATCAAGATTTCGCTTGATTTTAAATAGATATTTAAATCCAATCATTTTTGAAATATTGCGCTATTAAAGTTATTGGATGTTCCTCATAATTCTATGACGGAGAACTAAATAGATTACAGTATACTATTGTACAAAAAATATTGAGGTCGTAGATTAAGGTGAGATCCTGGACATATTCGACTATAGACTCTTCTGATTTTGAAGTCAAGTTGCTAGCGTTTGAATTTTTCTACGATCCCTCCATACTATACTTTTTTAGTCTATATATACACCAAGATAATTAAAATAATTCTTAATTAGGACGTTATTGTTATTCATAGAAATAGAAAGAAAATAGTACTCATTTAACTTGAATGTAACGTGCGTAAATTTGGTATAGGAACGAAAGCTAGTAGCACTAGATACTAACTAATTAAAAAAAGATGAACAGACAAGAACATTCATGGGTCTTATGATCGAGAAGCTGTTATTCATATTTGTCAAGAAAGAAGCAATAGATTATAGGCACAAACTGAAGGCATACAAAGTACGCAAGCTTTTATATTGTTACTAAACTGCCTTTTGTATTTTTCCCTTAGACAGAGTCCGTATCACTAGCTAGTCCGCGAAAAGCCTAAATTTTGTATTTACAATTTCTTTATGTACGAAATAATATTTACAATCTCAATGATTCTTAGAAAATTATTAAGGAGAACTATTTCTTTAACGCTTAACTATTTCTCAAATGTTTTCAATCAACTCCCCTGTTTTAAACCAAATCCTTCGCTTATAAATCTTATATCACAAACGTTGCGTCCTTTTCGACTGTGACTGCTGCTAACACATTGCTACTGGAATTCCCGGCGTAGTTTCATTAATCTCATTACCTAGTAAATTTCGCGGGAATACTTTGTCAATCTTTGCTTTCATTGATAGCTGCAAATATGCCTTTTTATGACCGTGATAGGTAACACATTAAAAGAAATTTTCTCTTCATAGATTTTATCAAAATTGTTGTTCAACAGTTTGTGATTTTCGTAACAATATAATGAAGACTATCTACTTGCAATATACGGGTTTGTTAATGGCTCTAATCATGTGTTTCTACAGTAGACAAAGCTCCTATTGGCGATCGAAGTCCTCTAGTCGTTAATGTAAGAAGGATATAGACTTTCAAATGATTGACAAGACATTCTTCTACTAACGTTCTTTTGCTAAGGTTCTGCTAACGTGTCCGCCAAACGCTTGCTTGTAAAGAAGCTCAATCTTCAAGAAAAGTATTCGATCTGTTTAATTTTATCACTAGTCGAGCGCATACCAAAAGAATAACAAGTAAGAAAATTATATATTATACCCACCACCTTTTGTCTTGAAAAAAAAAAAGAGGAAAAATTCAAATTTTAATGGGAGGGCGTTGCAGATAAGTGTAGGTGGATTCTGAATTTGATATTGGTCAAGAATATATACACTTTGTGTAGTGTCTGAAACATCATTTTTAATGTTCTGCGGGTTTTCGCAAAAATTTTATGCATCAATATTCTATTTCTAGTCTATTCTATCGTCGAGTAGGCATGGTCTATTCTTTTCATTTTTGCATAGAAACTAAGGGATACCTAGCGCAACATTTGTGGAAATTTTTATAGATCTATCTGCCATCGTTAACGAGTAATAAGCAAAAAAAACCCAATTTTGTTTGCTACCGAAAACAGAGGTGCTCTTAGTCTACGTCGTACTATAAGCGTGTCCGTTGAACCGATTTGGCCCATTTTCAATGCCAATCTGCGTGCAAGGATTTCCAATGTTTGAAGACGTTACCCTAATTTTTGCGACCAGAAGAATGTTTATTACAGATATTACACAGACGGACGGACGGACATGCTTAAATCGATTCGAAATTTGATGCTATAATCAAGAATATATATGTGAACCTTTTGGGACCGCCAAAGTTTTCTTTTGATAGTTACAAAGGAAATGACAATGAAATGAAATATGCCGTTCACCTTCGGTGGTGGGTAGAAAAAAAAAGAACAAAAAAGAGAAAACAAAAATAGGCGAAAAAGAAAATTGTATTATTTTAATAAGTAATTTATTTATTTTCCTTTAACATAAAATATTTACATAAAGATGAATGGATAGTACATCGATAACAGATAAGGGTAGAATTTCATTTATTTGCAGCCATGAGAAACTGTTCTATTCTATGTACAGTGAATTTCTTATAAACCGAGAAAATATGTTCTGCGTTTTAAATATATTTTCGTCTCTTTCTTTGTTTTTTGTTCTTTCGCCATTTTTATTAATTCATTGTTGTCAGTGCATTTCTTTTCCTTCGTTTTTTTCCTTTTTTTGCTAATTACAATTTAAATAAAATTTTAGAAAAAGTGACAGTAGGTAGTTATTAAGAGAATTTTATATTTTAATATCATTCACAACAAGTAGTGGGACTCTCTCGTGGTTTAATATAATTACAATATTCAACATTTTTAGTAATGTACGCCATGTCCAGAGAATGATGTATGCACTACAGCGGGAGCAGCAGCAATAGTTCTAAGTTTAAAAAAAAAACATATTTCGTAAATTTTTGAAATAAGATAATAAACGGATTTGAACTTACTTGACATAGGCGGGTGCTGCAGCATAATGGGCAGCATAAGCTGGTGCGGCAGCATAATGGGCAGAATAGGCTGGTGCGGCAGCGTAGTGTGCAGAATAGGCTGGTGCGGCAGCAGCATAATGAGCAGCATAACCGTGGCTAGCTACCAAAGCACCATGTGCTATGAAAAAAAAATTCATTTTTTAAATCTCAATTTAATTTTAATTTATTTGCTATCAATAAACTAAAAGATTTTGAAGGAAAGAAAATGTTATAAAGAAGAAGAAGGATTTTTAAAACATCTGTGAGATCGAAACGTTTAACATCATTTCATTTCGAATGTTTCAGTTGATCGACTAAACTATTTTTACGCAGAAATGCAAGTGAACGTCAGCTGAAGCGTATACAATTAACAGAATATTCTTCATTATCTTCGTCATCATGTGAAGGTATTAAATGAAAATGAGAATATTTATCCTAAACTAAAAGGAGAGAACGTGCAGCTGCTCATCAAGATTCAATTGGGATTTTTAAAAGCATCAAGAAGCCGTAACGTATTGCAGTTTGAGTATCAAAGGACCAAAACAAATGACTGGATGATTCAACTGAAATTGAATCACAAAAATTCGTTCGGATTTTTGCGAAGAACACGTTGCAGTTTAGTCGCAATACCTTTGCCGAATTCTACATACTCACGATATTTGCAACTGATGAGAATATATTTTGTTGCATTTATAGTTAATTCATTCAATTTTCTTATCATGTTTGTTCACAACTCAATTCCAATTTTTGAAAAGTTAAGAACTCCAAAAGCAAATCAAATCCACTGAATCCATGTAGAGTTCTTTCACTTTTTTGGACTCGTTATATGTATTTCTGATTATTATAAATGCTCTATTAAGAATTATGTACAAGATTTCTCACATACTAACTCGATTTGTTTATACTGAACTTTATCATATAGAAACTAGAAATTTAATATATACATCTATCTGTCATCGTTCTCCTAATCAAGTATAGAAAATGATTTGCTTCACTAAATGACTTTAAGAAGATCGAAAGTCTCAATATATTTTGATCAATAATATAAGAGATGTGATAGAAATTGATTGTGAAATTTAACACAAACTCGTTGATATTGGAATAAAAAAATTATTACTAAGGGTTACCGAAGATGTTGATCAGTATTAAAGTTATTTCAGACGAGTAATAAGAATTCGCTTCAAAATGCATATATAATTCATTCGCTTTTAAATTCAAATTTTATGTAATATGAATAAACGCACAATTATATTTCGATTTTCGAACTGTAAATATATGAACTTTTAAAATATTCGTACGGTGCTGTGCAGAAATAATAGATACTCATAGGTACTAGTTTTGATCTATAAATTACATGCACTCTAATCTATCTATATAATTAATGTTAGACATGCAAACAATTACAAAAAAATATTTATTTTTGTAATTAATTTTTAGCGCACAAAAGCTGTTATACTTAAATGATCTTTTACACCAAGAAATTGTACAAATATATTATAAATTATTTTAAGGTTATATTGTTGTAAATGTTAGTAGCCCGCTATATTCGAAATTACGATGTAGTATGCTTCATTTTCTATAACAACCGATTTATTAGTACTACTAATCAAAAAAATTGTAAAATTACATAAGACATTCGTTCAAATATCAATATGTTCAAATAAAATATTCATTTTTGAAGAACAAATTTTGAAATCTGGCTCGAATTAAAACAATAGAATAATTCAAATTCCAAATAGATCGCTAGCATGACAAAAAAAAACCAGAAAAAGCTTATATTTATAGAGTTTCGGACTAAGTTTTCTTATACCCACTCAGTTATCTTATGTACGATATATTGTTTACGAAACTCCAACACGAAACGAACATTCCCCCGATATACTTCGTTTATTGTTATGTCATATGGTGTAGATATTGAAATAGATTTTTGCGTTTGTGTGCGTGTGTACAATTTGTCAGCATAGCATCACAAATCTCATTATGAAATCATTATAATATATTTTTTTTGTTTATAGAAAGTGTTTTGTAATTTTAAAGGCATTCTTGAAAAAAAGGAATATTTTTCACTATAATATTTAAAAGTACTGCTCTCTTATCGTAAGACAATATTTGTGTTTTTGTCTGCTAAAACTCAGTCAACAAGGATAATTACAATTAAAAAAAAAAAGCGATTCCTCTTATAGGCTTTTGTTCCCTATATATGAAAATAAAATTGAAAAGCACCGGCAGTGAATTTAAAACTCATTGAAGAACATATCATCTATTCAATAATATTCTCAATCATACAACTTTTATGTACATATGGATAATAATTTCATTTTTATTTCCTGTCCATCAATCATTTCTAGAGGATGTAAATGTTTTTTTTTTATATATATATATATTTTTATGAATATATTAATTTTGGTAAAACCTTTGTAATCACCACTCATTGTCGGTCATCAAACATAATAAATTGATTTTAAGTATCATTCTATAAAGAAATTTCTGCAAATGTCAAGCACAAGTCCAGCAAAGCAGTGGTGAATTGTACATTAAGTGAAAATTTTTAGGAAATTATTGATCAAGCTGAATTTAGCTGTAAGAGCGAATGTGCGAAAGAAAACGAAAGCCAAAAAAGGTAAAAACTATGCATCATTCACCCAAGGCGAGACATAAACGAGGGATTAAGCAGAAATCTTTTGCGAGATTTTAATCGCCAAAAATCTTAATATCCTGCTCGTCTAAGCCTGTAAATCAATCCGACCAACGTTTAAATTGTATAAAATCCCGAAAAAAATATCAATCAAATATTTGGAAATATTTTGAGTTTGAAATTTTCACGACCCCAAACTCTTTATATTAATAAGTTCACATAATCTGATTAGAATGAACTTCTAATTAAATGCTTAAACGGGCATATTTTCATTACCAACTCATATAAATTTTACCAGACATATATATATAGGTTGAAGATAGCGATTGACCAGAAACGGCCAGAATTGGCCAACAGGAGAGGTGTCGTGTTCCACCAGGACAACGCTAGGCCACACACATCTACAGTGACTCGCCAGAAACTTCGGGAGCTTGGTTGGGAAGTTTTAATGGATCCGCCATACAGTCCGGACTTGGCACCAAGCGATTATCATCTTTTTCTTGCATTGCAAAATTTCTTTAATGATAAAAAATTGGAATCTAGGGAGGATTGTGAAAATCGACTACTAGAGTTTTTTGCAAATAGAGACCAGGAGGCATTTTGAAGTTACCTTTAAAATGGCAACAAATCATACAACAAAACGGTGCATGTTTGACCCAAATCGGACAATCCGAAGCATGTTAAATAAAGTCCTGAAGTTCATATAAAAATAATGGATTTCTTTTTCCCCAAACTATATACCTATATATACTTAATATCTATTTTTATAATTATTTTACCGAAATTGAATGCAAAAGTTTTTTTTTTATCAGAATCCAAGCAATACCCGTCATAGAATATAAAAATTTAAATGTTTATCTATCTATATATAATAAAACGAATACCACTTCGTTTCTAAGTTAATGTTTACAATTTTATCTCACACGACAATTGCTAGTCCAATACAGCCAGTATAATAGCATTTGTTTAAAACATCAATCAATCATATATATGTATGTATACATACATACATACATACAGCTAAGCCTGATATGTAAGTTAAATAAACATAACTCACGGGCTATGCTCTATTTTATTGTAACACTCTATACGACTTATGGTGGTAAAAGGTATTTTACGAGGACTTAAACTTAATCCATATTTTATATTACATGATATAGACTTTTCTGTTCTCCCCAAAGCTAAGTTTTGAAAAGATCGTTATAAGAAAAAATTTACAAAATCACTTAGTAATGGTATTTCGTTATACTAAATTGTTGTGAAAAATATGGATCGTTTACGAAAACGGGTCCATAAAGCAATTTGGGTTTAAAAATAATTATATGAAATTTAGTCAGTTTTCTGAAGGTCTCTTATTAGGATTCCTATGAAAAATAAGTCTTTATAAAGGAAAAAAGTGTATAATTATTTAAAAAATTAATTTTAATAAATTTGGACCACATCATGACATCATGAGCGTGACTTGAAAAGCGTAAGTTTCCATGAAATCAAGAAAAATTTAATTTATTTCATTGAATGAAATAGCTCTCTCTCTCTCTCTCTCTCTATCTCTGAGTATTAAATGGTAGCCCTTTCCTAACTATAATATTTTTATCATCCGTATCCGGCATTTGTTTTCGCCTGCCTTTATATAGACAATAAATGTCATGCATGCATGTGTGTAATGTACACGATTTTATTGGAATGTCAGACAGAGAAACTTTTTTTTTTTTAAAGAATGTGATGGTGAGATTTTTGATGATGTTGGTGACAGACCTTTTTTCTCGTCTCTTTGAATTTTCAGCTTTATTGCGTAAAAAAAAAAAATTGTAAACATTTAGCTGCTAAACCTAAAGGCTTTGAATGAGGTAAAAAAAAAACATTATAACTTATTTCGTAAAGAAAAATAGCGGTAATCATGCAGCTTGCAGGAGAAAAATTCGGAAATTTTGCTTCTTTATGGAATATATATGAATAGGAAAAGAGAAATGAAATAATAAGTTAAGTTAAGATTGCTTTCTATTATTATTAGTTGCTAAATAATTAAAATTAAAATTAATTCTAATTAATGACAAAAACTAAATTGTAAGTTGTTAGCTTTGAGAAATGGAACAAAAAGCAGACATGAATACCTTTCAAAGGTCAACGCAACCTACCGATAGCCGGAGCAGCAGTATATTTGACGGCCGTTACAGCTGGAGCATGTGCTACATAACTATGGCTAACGGATGGGACAGCGGCGGCATAAGTATAGCCATGGGCGTAGGCCGGGGCAGCATGTGAAACGGAAATAGCAGGAGCAGCATGAGCTACAGTAGCTACGGCAGGAGCGGCATGAGAAACTGTGTAAGCGGGAGCCGCATGCGCTACAGTAACAGCCGGTGCAGCATGAGCTACAGTAACAGCAGGGGCGGCAACAGCGTGAGCTACAGGTGCAGCAACGGCATGTGCAACAGGTGCAGCAGCAACTACGTGAGCAGCTTTAAATTTTTTTTTTTTCGTTTTTTTTTTGTTTTTTTTTTTTTTGCAAATTATTTTAATGTTAGATTACCAAAAAGTTTAGGTTAATTTTACTTTATAGATACACGTGAGATTGAGCGGTAAATTGAATATGTTTAATGAATTTTATTGTGCGTGATTGTGCTTGCGCTATGTTTAACTATGTGCTTAGATTCATTATGTTTTGGGTGAGCGTTACATGTAGTTGCTATTATTTCTTAACTCACCAGGGGCAGCAGCATAAACGTCATTACTATGACTGGCACGTTGTACATGGGATGATGAATGTGCAGTTTGTACTGCGCTCGAATATTCCGATTGTGAATTTTGTCCATAATGACCCTTAACGGTATGCTCCTGCGTTTGTCCAAATGATTCAGCATCAGCGGCAGCAGCGGATATAGCATAAGCAGCTGGACCGCCGGGCATAGCATAAGCACAAGCAATCAAAGCCAATAAAGCAAAGACAATCTATATGAATCATAAAATAATTTAAATTCAATTAAAATTGTTGTAAAAAAGAGAAAATAAAATTGGTTTCGGCTGTATTCGAATCTTTTATATCAACCACCTTATCCTTAAAAATATGTTTAAAATAAAAATAAAAACAAGAACGGAAAAACGAATTTCCTTATTTCCCTATAATGTTGGTTCGGCATGGCCGAATTTTTCCATCATACTACAGATAGCTTAGGATCACTTGGAAATTATAATTATCTGTCGGGGTGGCCCATTTTTAGTACCAACATGCATACAAGAACTTTTTAGTATTTCTGACACATTTGAAGCCAATGTTTTACTTTCTGCCGCCGGCTACATGTTTCCCATAGACAAACACAGGCAGGTGAATAGACAGAGGATAGGTGATTAGATGGACAGATGGACAGGAAATACATATGTATATGTCTACATCAACTCAGAATGTGATATTGATCAGCAATATTGTTATGATTCTGCCTTTTGTTTTTTTCGTTTAGGCTCAGTCCGTATCGCTAGATCGTGAAAAGCTTAGATTTTATATTTGAAACTACTCTATTTATTAAATAAAGTTTACTGCTATTTCTTTTCACTTCCAGAAACTTCTGCCAATACTTTTCTTTTCCTCTTTTACAGCTGCAAAGGTGCCAGATTATGTTTCTTTCATGGACAGCTGCAAAGGTGCCAGATTGTGCTTCTTTCATGGACAGCTGCAAAGGTGCCAGATTGTATTTTTCGGAACAATATATATAATTTATAGGACCTCTAGAGTTTCCTTTTGGGTGTGTTTCGAGCGGTTCGAAAAAATGATTACAACTTCAACTTCTTAATGGTAAGTTTAAAAATCGAATCAAATCTTCGCATAGGTTAACTGTATCTAACAAGAAACTTTACTAAAAATATAATATATATCTTGTACAATTCAACATAAAATATTTTTATATTATGTCTGCATATTTCTCTGCGATTTTATGTTCAAAATGTTGTTTCTTTTAGAGTAATTTCACAATAAATTACCCATTTGCACAAACATTATACATACGTAATTAGTAAAAATGAGAAAATTTTTAATGAACTTTACGACTTTCCTTGTAAGCAGATAATGTATGCGACCGAATTAAGATTGCAAAGCAATTTCAAATTAAATGCATTTCGTTTTTTTTTTTTTTTTTTCTAAAATTTACTACAACGAATAAATGTGTTTAGTATACAGTTCATACGTGCGTATAGATCGAAAAAGAAAAAACAAAATAAAGGTTAAAGGATTTTTAAAAAATATTTTGCAAATTTTCAGTACTTTTATTTAATATTTATGTACGATCGATTCAGTATATGATACTGATCGGGGGTGTCTGAAACCTCCGTACAAGTATTGCAAACGTTTTGACTAAACGACCCACCATACTTCGATGACAGGTATAAAAATTAGAAAGTAATTTAAACATAGCTCCCTTAGCGTGCTTGTTTTGTTGACGTGTTCAGTTTTTTCGTCAAATGTTTTCATTTGAAAACACGTATATCTATTATATCGCATTTTGAAGTATTAAGTGTTTGGTTTTGATAAAACGTGTTTACAACAACAAGTAAAAAAGAATTATATTCGGGCAAATCTTTCCGCAAAAAACACTAGACCGTTTTACTTACTACGATTCTTGATTTATTTTCGTATTAAAATATTAAAAATTATACTTTGTTTTTATGTTAAGGCATGGCTTTCACGGGAGCCCCTTTAGGGAAGAGGATCTAAAGCGTAAATTGAAATGGTCTAAATTTAGGAAATTTAATTTTTCTCTCAGAGATCTTATTCTTTAATTATTTCTGTCGTAGAGCACGAAAAACTAGACTTTGTTGTCACATAAAGATCTACTTTTCGTGGGAATCCTTATATGAGGTAGAGTTCAAAATATTGATTTATATGTGGTCCACATTTTTTGTAGTTAATTGTTATATCAAATTCATATTAGAAACCAATTGTATCGTACAATATTAAAAATGTTATCATATAAAAGTTTGTTTTTCGAAAATAGTTTGAAAAAAATTAACTCAACCAAGTCAAATTTTTCATACCAATTAAGGTACATCGAAATACTATTATTACTCAGTGATTTTTTTTTTTTTTGAGAAATTTTTAAAATTGCAAATATTTTGGTATTTCATTATATATATGAAGTGATCATGATGATCCGATTCAATGTATTTCGATTCCTCATTGAATCATTGAAACACATCAGTGTAATAAATTTTATGAAAATATCTCAAGACTTACGACTTGTAGATTGAATATAACAGATAGACATCTGAGGGACAGGCAAACCTAAATCGATTCAGAAACTGAATGTGAATGAGATAATAAAAGAAGGATAGAAAGAAGATTACCTTCCGAGTGATACATACATCTGCCTCACTTAATATACCTTTTATCACCCAAAAATTTTGAATTTTTAGCAGAAGCTGTGATGTATTTCGAATCACTCCTAAATGCATATCCATACAGTCGTCATCTAGATGAAGCTACATCAACGTACTATTGCTTGAAATGAAAATAAATACTTTCAATGGAAATAATATTAGCTTTCCAGCAGTGATTATTACAATATTGGTCAACAGCTTTCCAGCAATGATTATTACAGTATTGATCAATAGCTTTCCAGCAATGATTATTACAGTATTGATCAATAGCTTTCCAGCTGTGATTTTCTGAAAAATTTACAGTCTTGTTCTTCTTTTAAATATATTTTAAAGAAAAAAAGTCGTTATTTTTTTGCTTAACAAGCTTTATTTTGCCTATCAGGCATAAATATTTGTAAAGCAATGATACAAAGCAAATAGTTTATATATATATATATATATATATGTATATTTTTAAGAAATCCTAAAAAGGATATTCTTTTCCGACATGACCGTTTATCATTTATCTATAAAACGGAAATTGTTTTTAGACATAAATCCCCGTTAATTTGCATCACAGTTTCAACTGTAAAACTATGTCCAGGTTATTCCTGCTTAATTTTCTGTTTACGATGATTAATCTAGATTTTATTTTAAATTAAATCCACTGGGCTTCAATGTATTTTAGTGGAAAACAAAAAAAACGAGAACATAACTTCTTCTTTCATCACGATATTAATAGGGTGCCAGAAGAATAGAGGAAGTAGCAGTGAAATGGTAAATAATGTTCGGAATAAATTATACATAAAAAGCATCTTTTTAATCTTTTTAATTTTGATAATTTTACTAAAACTTAATTAAATCTATTTGCCATATTTCTCCACCTGACAGATGATGAAACGAATGGAATATACTTTCGTTATTTCTATCATTGAGTATAAATCATTTAATTAGAATAATTTGTAGCCTTGCGTTGCACTTTAAATAAATGCCAACAGCATATAAATTTAATAGGAAAAGATTTACAATTTAATGTCATTCATCTTGCTCTTCTTCTTTTTTTTTTTTTTTTTTATATGTATATGCATACTTATTAATGCTAAGCAAGGTTATTATTACAGTTTCCCTTGACAATAGAAATTTATGTTCAGAAACTGTTCACTTGTTAAAATATCATATGCCATCAAGGCATACATATGTATATATATATATGTATATCTGTATATATATATATATATATTTATAAGCCATAACATGCTTGCATAAATGTGCCATTTTGCCAGTGACATTAAATTCTATGATTCTATGATATCAGCTGCAACTTTTTTTTATGTAAGACTATGTATTTATATAAAGCAAACCAAGCAAAACCTCTAAGCAATTACGTAAGATATGCAAGATAATACAGTTGATTGTTTATCTTTACAATGTTTGTCAGAGAGTTGTACAGTAGTTGTACCATTATTGATATGGTTGGTACATGTATCTATTTATTCATTCAACTATCGTACAACGATTTCATTACAATTAATGTAAAATTTTTATAAGCCCCCTACCGGAGAGGCAACAAAATATATTATTATTGTTGATATTCTTTCCCTTTTATTATTTAGAAATAGGTTCAAATAGACGCTTAGAGATTCATGAATGATTTATTTCTTTTTCTTTGTCACTTTTGACGATTATTCGAATTTCGAAAATCAAAAGACACTACGCTTATATACTTTCAATTCAATTCAGTTAAACAGATCGACTTAAAACAAAACAAAATAAATCCATAATAATTTAAAAGACAAAATTTATTTTACAAAAATTTATAAGGAACTTACACATTGAAATTAGGACCGATTTTAAGATCTTTTTTTAAAAACCAAATATGGATGAGCAATATGATTTCAGGAAGAACGTACAACATTGAAAATGATAAGTATATGAATGAAAGATAGCAGTACTTGAAAGAAAAATTGTAGCTTTATTTGCAATTTTTATTTATAGATATAATTGTTGTTGGACTCTTGTCAGAAGGACTCTTTTAATATGCCTGGCCTGAGTCATTTTAGGCAAAAAGTTTTTATTAATAAAACTCAAAAACCGATATAAAACTATCGATAATTCCATTCATTCATTAATCGTTTATTCCCAAGTTTTGTCAAGAGCATCTATGCCTAATAAGAAGCCATATAGCAATTAAATTAAATGTTTTTTAAAGTACATCGTTGTCGTTACACGATATTTTCAAGATACCCTTCGATTTTTCCTTCTCAAATAATATAATAAATATTTACAATTTTATAAATTTGTAATAAAAACAAAAAAAAAAAACGTTTCAGTTTGTTTGTCCGTATATTTAATATACATTTCTTTTTTTTGTATATTCTACAAGTGTGTAATCCTTGCTCTCCAAAAATTTTGTTTTATCGCATCTAATCTGCATGTTACTATCTTGTAATAAGACAAACATATTTTCAATTTTCAAAAAATAATAAAAAATAATATTTTATTAAACGCATAAAACAACAGCTCACCTTCGATCACACTTTTATTTTTTTTGTCAGAAATAAAACTAAAAAGTTTATATTAAAGTGCAAGTAAGTTATATAAATGTTTAATTTTAGTAATGAAACAAAATCATATTGAAATTCGAAAAGGGTAAGAAAGGAATAAGTACTCGAATTTTGAATATCCCTTACATTTCTATACAAAAACAAAAAAAAAAAGAACGTTCTTTTTGGTTACAACTGATTTGGATGAATTGTCCTTATTATAGTTAATATTGATTTTGAATTTCAGCTATAGAAATCTATATAAAAAAAGGTACCGGGCAATAGCTTGCCCTCTCTTTTAAGGTCGTCTTAACGATTTAGCAGGAATTTAAATATTCATGGTTTTTTCTTTTTTTGTTTTCTATTCTAGCAGGTCTAATAAATTGAGTTAAGTAAATTAATTTAGAATTTCGGAATTTTCGTTTTCCGGGTCTATGAAGATCTATTTCTTATAAAGGAAAAGATCAAATTTGTATCCAACGCGTTATGTGAAAGGAAAGATTGCTAATGCAATGCATAGTGTTTGTAGTTATTTATATTTCTCATTGAAAATTAATTTTCTTCTCTATCTCTCTTAGGTGGTCCGTAGGACGTAGCTATACATTATAAAAGGCCCTTACAGAGTCAACTTAAACGACCTCGGACTTACGACCATCTTAATAGTAAGTGGCAACGAATTCCATAACTTTACCGCATTAATAAAGAAGAGTCTTGATGATGACAAATACTTATGATCAGATAAGATTAGATTCATTGTCCATGTTCCAATTTAGTGAATCGAATTTTCTCATATAAATATCTCGGTATTTTAATGCAGATTAGCTTATAAGGGAAAATTAAATTGCGGATGTTAAACCTACGTTCAAGGATTAGAGTTCAAATTTAAGTTCAAGGAAAAGTTTTCTCTCGAGTTGATTTTAAGAGTAACGGCTTCTTTTTTTTTTTTGTTTCTTTTTTTTTTTGTTCATTTTCTCCTCCCCGGTAAGTGTAACGTTAATATAAAGGTTTCCAATTAAAAAGTAAAACAAATGAAAGAATTGAATAAATGACAGAGCCAATAGTAAGGTAAACTTTGTAAAAAAAAAAAAAAAAAAAAAAAAAAAAAAAAAAAAA
>KK351028.1:370212-390750 GCA_000671755.1 Glossina brevipalpis | reverse complement strand
CAGCAGCCATTGTCTAATTGAAATTATTCTACAATTTCACCCCATTTCCTACACTATATTACGATCTCCCAACACACATCGAACCATCAATATTAAACAACTCCATTCGTAGAATACTAAAATCCATCCAAACAGATATCAATCCTGACCCTTTTTTTTGACAAATTTTCTAGTGCTCTTACCACTGACGTTAACTACGGCTCGCCAGTTGGCGGTCAATCTCAGCTGCAGTCAGTACATTACGTAAAGAATGGGCACTAATTTTGAGATTGTCATTGTTCACCCATGCAAACGCGTATAATATGCCTTCATTTAATAAATATTTTCAAATAGTCTGTTGTCTATGTTTGATCTGAAATTTAGTTTGTAAATTAATGCTATCAGCCAGTTAAAACTTTGGATTGTAAAACAACAACAATACATCGATGAATAATTCCCGATACTAATTAATTTGCTCAACAAGGCTCCTTCAAGAGCGATAAAATCGATCGAATGCTTTTCTAACCTTCCTTATCTTTTTTATAGAATTTCCATAATGAAATTTTATTTAATTTGATTCGAATCTTTTTCTTTAAAGTATTCTTTTCAAGTTTTTAAATAGATAATGGTTGCGATGGGTCACACTTGGAGAGTACGTAAATTCGAACTTTAATTCATGCCCTTTTACCATTGTAGCAATCGACTTCTACATATATAAATATATTGCGTTTTGGTATTTTAGAATAATTCTGTCATTAATTTTCGCCTTTCGAATATCGCAAAATAATTTTTGCCACCTCTTTTGAGCATCTACTACCTTAAGGATCATCGGTGCTCGTAAAAAAAAAAGGTTGTACGCTATGGGGAAGCTTTGCATTAGCACTTCTCTGGCCATTGCTAACTTTAAACGTAATTTTTTTCTATTAAAAAGCCACATTTAATCAATACATGAAATTCAGACATTTTCATTGTTGTGGTAATACGAAAAGTAACATCATTAAAGCCAATGTAACTCATGAACAAATGAACAAAATGTCATATCACGTCGCTTAAAGTTTGACACCTTTTAAAAGTGATATAGATTTTTTGTAAGGCATGACAGCTATGTGTCAATCTCGGGAATTATTGATCTAGACGTTAGTTCCAGCAAGCGTTTACTTTTAAATATTCGTAAATAGAGAGGAATTGTTCAGAGTAGTGACATACAACAAAATTCAATTATTGTCGAATACAAGTTTCTTTTTTATTTTCCTAAAATAATGTATTTTATCTTGTAAATAAAAATATATCGGAAAATTTTATAAAATTTTTAAAAAAGATTCAATTTCATTTTTTGAGTCCAGCATGACTCTAATAAATGTCATGATTTTAATTAGAAATATAATAAAGCAGTATATTAAAGGAAAGAAAAAGTACAAAATTTATATGAATATCTTAATGAAATGAAATTTTGCTTGAAAAGGCAAAAAATGACAAATTATATGTGTTAGATTGAGAAAGAAAATTTTAAACAACATTTCTGTGTAAAAATTTTTATGAAATTGTTGGATGAATTTCACACAAATTTTCTTTTGTATATGAAGAATAGCACAACAGAAGAGAAGTTATAATCGACTGACCTGAAGCATTTTAATAAGGATAAGATTAATCTACCAAAGACGTATTATACACTTCTTCAATTTTCAATAATTCAGAATGAATTTTGTATATATGAAAATACAACTTTTTATTTCTTTTAGCTTAAAGCCTGTTTTCATTCAATATGATAATCTAAACTGAACATTTACTAACAGACACTTTTAGTCAGAAGTTAAGTTATACGCTTTTCGATCACATACACAGATCTATTCTAATATTTTGCTCTGCTTTCACAAAAGAGCTTAGAATTATTTTTGTTTGTCCAGAAATTTTAATATGTTTTGCCAAATGTATTATTTTCCAACAAAAATCACAATAAAGCTCATTAAAATATTAGTTTGAGGAAAAAGAAATCCATCCAATCTTATATGAACTTCAGGACTTTATTTAACATTTCGAATTGGAAAATAATGGATTTCTTTTTCCCCAAGCTAATATTAGTTCAATAGCATATGTGAACATCGTGACATAAATTGGACGTTAATTGAAACTTAGATTTATCAAACTTTTAATTTAATTTTTATTGGAAACATCTCAAAAAATTTCAACAGCAATTGGGCTGGTAATTTCATAAAATTTTTTTTTGTTAATTATAAGTTGTAATTTGTATAGATTTCGACTATAGTCTGGTTTCCCTAGTTCTTCCGTTTCAATTTTCTTCAATTTTCCTAAAGATAAACTATGGAACTCAACCCCGAATATGGATGACATATTTCAAAATTTCTCTCTCAATTTTCGCAACGCAAAGCAATTTTAAATTACAGTAGTATCATGAGAAGAACGTGCAACAATATGTTTTTTTTTTTTTGAAAACAGTTTTTCATTTTACGAAAGAGTTGGGAAACTAATTTTTCCATTTGAAAACTATTTAAAAACACACAAGAGAAAAATTTCCAGAATCTTTTATTATAAAACTTCTCAATCTCTTCGGATTAACTCTATATAAGAACACAAATGTTTGTACGCACGTGTGTATCTAGTGTGTGTGATCACAACATGCTATGGCATGCATTACGTACTTACATATTTGTCGTAACTAAAATTACACTTTTCAAATGAATCCATGTTGCTTTAAGGGATGCCATCATCACTTTGTCGTTACCGCGGTTATTCTCATGTTATAAAACAATGCTTAAAAGAAATGTTGGTCCGATTTTCTGCAAAAAAAAAAAAAAAGAATAAAAAGTAAAAAAGAAAGAAAGAATTTATGTACGTAGGTTGTATATACATATATACGCTTACAGCTAACTGTAGAGATGAAACTCATTTTAAGTCATTGTTCTCGAAAATAAATCAAAAAAAAAAAATTTAAAAACTGGAATAAAAAGTAAAAAGACAGAAAAGCATAAAACTATGGATTATATGGTTTTTCTTACAGCCGATAACTGGTCCATAAAACGGTGTGTTATTGCTGTATATACTTTGAACAAGAAGATCTTAATTCACCTTAACTAACCTACCTCTGAGCTAGGCACACCATTCGTAGTAATAAAACTTCCTTACACTCATGAAAAATGATTGATTCCACTGTCAATCGGTATTAGTTTCGAGGACTGAAGAATACATTTTTGCAGATTAGTTGCATGCGCGAGATCTAATTTAATCTGAACGTTTTTCTTTGACATTCTTGACATTTGTTATTTTCGTAAATAAAGTCTCCTGTTTTATCAGAAAAATTATTTTGGAGAGATTTATTGCGAGTTCCGCTGCAGATTACTAAAATCAAGAAAACATCACGTAAACTCTGATAGGCAAATATAATCACTTACTCTTCTGACAAGTGGTGGGCTCACAATGCCAGAATATAGCAGTTAAGAGGAAAAGTAATGAATAACCGACTAGCCGACAATAAAAGCGGTGAAGATAAAATTTTTCAAACAAGATTTCGTAAAACGCTTCAAATCAGTTTTGCATTTCTATACACAAAGTTACAGCATAAGCTCCGTTTACGTACATCTTGGTAAAAAAAAAAAAAATTAAAAATGGATAGAAACTGTAAGTTTTTTTTTCTTACGTGCTCGTATACTTAATGGACTTTTTCTCCGTAATCAAAGTCGCAAGTATTAGCGAAGAAATCTTGCAAATGACATCTGTCGAAATCTGGTTCCGACATTATGCGCAAATGTAATATTTCTTACTTTATATTAGGTTGGGGAAAAGATAATCCATCTAATCTTATAAGAACTTCAGGACTTTATTTAACATTTCGAATTTGGAAAATAATGGATTACCTTTTCCCCAACCTAATATTTTATATTCCTATCTTGACTTTTGGTGGCATGCAGTAGAAGCGTGTGTAAGTTTAAAATTCACATTCGTTGTGGAAAGCAGAAGTTTGATTCATATGTTTCAATGTATTTCACTATAGAAAGCCATGACTTGAAGTATAAGAACTATGTGGTTAAGGCTTTTCTAAATGCGATGTAATATCACAAAATAATTTTGAGAGTTTACATTGTCTTGCCTTTACACCGCACGAAGAGAAGACGAGAGAGCTGGTCATCTTGACAGGAGTTTCTATCAATAGATTTTGGTAGGTTTTATGCATATTTATTTTCGTAACAATAGTTTTTACAATTTATTTTTGTTTTTACGTTATAAATTGAAAATCATTTGTATTGTCTCCTTAATGGGGAGATCTTAAGTGCAAAGGGTTAAAAGTATCCATTCACTATTGAAAGGACGTATAACTTATATTCGTTTAAGATTTTAAACATCAATTACTTAAAGTAGTTACATATATAAAAAAAATTTTTTGTCTTATTGAATTGCTATGCAAAATATTTACAGTATTTCTACACTAAATTTGAAGGTTTGTGAACTAAATTTCAATCATATATGCGTTAAAGTTTAAAAAAGAAAAGTTTTCGATTTTTAAAGTTTCAATATCTATCTATCTATGACTCAAAATATGCGTACAAATTACGAAGGATGTGTACTTTTAAGTGTTAACTCTACTCTACTCTATATCCGATAGAGTCTTTACTTAATGCATTTACGCACATATCCGTCAAGCACCGGAAACAACGGTCCTATAGTAAGCAAGATCCAATTATTCTGAAAATTGAATTTTTTTTCTTAAATTTTCCTTTCATTCTTCTTTCATTATAGAAAATATGTAAATTAAGGAGATGAACAATAGAGGTTGAACAACAAAACTTCCACTTAAGATGAATTTTTAAGACTTTTTCATAATTTCTACATATACTTGTAAACTTTTTCTAATTTCTCAATAATTTTTCGCTTTGACAAACAGAACTTATTGACTATCGCTGAAGAAGTTTTACAATTAATTTCACAATAATATCAATAACCAACCGACTACGACAAGTCTTGTAAATGTATTTTCAATACTTTTTTTTTTACGAAAATTTTCTCACCATTGACTTTTAAAGCTGATTTTTCTTTTTGCTTAAAGTAATGCTACAGATTAAGGTTGACATTTAACACAAAATTATAGGCGATATCTCTAAGAAATAGAAAAACAAAAATTCTCACACAAAACAATGAAACAAACGATTGAGCAGATTTTAATGGAAAACTGATTCGGTTTTCTTTCTTTTTCTTTACCTCGTTTATGAAACTACCACACCCAACTCAAGTAATCAACAGCAGTTAAAGTAAAGTCGTGCCTATTGCCCACATACATATTATATTATGCGGTTAAGACTTTGCACAAAATAGTGTGTATAGCTAGAGCTATACTGGTGCATGCCCACATTAAAAAAAAACAGAAAAAAACAGAAAAAAACAAAAATAACATTTATGTGAATTTGACAGTTAAATAAAACTATAAATAAATAAAAATAAATAAAAAAAAAAATAAAAAATAAACATTTTGCCGCCACGCTTTTTTGATTTCAATCCAATTTCACCGCTTAGCCGATATAAAATTTATACGTTATACACGTTAAACTTTATAGCAGCGTCTTTATGTACGTACCTCCTGTTAAAATATCAGAAAATAATATTGAAGCTTTTCATAATAAATTCAATGATACTTTTTATATCCCTTTAATCCTCAAATGATGACAAGGGTAGTCCTTGCAACGACAAATACAGATCAGAGACCCTAGGAGAGAGAAATATGCTTTTAGTCAACCTAAGATTATTACAACGATTGCAACGATTAAGATAAAAAGAAGTGAAGCTTCTTTAATTGAATTCATTTCAGCGCGTACAAAAGCCAACTATATAATGCCATTGCCAATGCTCTTTTAAAGGATTTAAATCTTAACAGGATAGATGCAAAGAATAATACATATATTGTGTTATATATAATACCAAATAAATCGAAAAAGTCTTTACAAAACGGCAAAAACAAATGCATTTCATTCATATGAAAAACAATAAGACATTTATAATCTTTCCTAAAACACTTCATACGTTCTAACGTGGACTATTGGATCACGTCTATCGCGACAGTATTTTAAACATAAATTAATTCTATTACATACGAAAGATTTCTTAATATTCAGTTCGGTTACCCTCTATTTAACTATTAAGTAACAATTTGCTGCAATTTTTTACAAGCATTTGCAAGCATTGCAGTTACATACAAGTTTAAACATAAACTTGATTTTAGTATTAAATTACAACAAGGCTTCTAGAATTGTGGTTTAATAGCGATATATATGAAATTCTGTACGATACGAAGATTGAGAGAATACATATAAAAGTAAAATTACACAGAAAAGCAGCATCCAAAGGTATATAATTTCTACGCACGTATGACTTTCTTACATCTTGGTAGACGGAAAGAACATATATATATATATATATATATATATATGTGTGTGTGTGTGTGTGTGTATAATTATATGTGTTCACAGGTATACACATACATGCGTATTAGTGTTATTGAATTTTCGTTTAACACTTAGAAAGCCTTCACTTGATGTTTTATCAAAGTGAAATTGTTAAAGCCGTTAATTTTCGTCTAAAATTTCGTATTTTTATTAGCAAAAATAGTTGTTTTATTACAATAAGAAAGATTTGATATTCAATTTGAATTTTGCTTTTTTTTTCTTGTAAAAGTTGTCTTATATATATATAATTATAAGAGTACACAGTTTAAATTTTGTGTCATGCAAGTATCAACTCTGAAAGTTGACAGTTGCCACCCATTATTATTCCGATTAATAAAAATGGAGAAATGAAGAACGCATTATAATTGTGAAAACTTATTACAAAAATGGGGAAAGTTATACTGAGAATGCTTGCAAACTTTGCGAAATTTTCGGTATTAAGAAAAAGTCAAGAAATTTAGAGAAACTGGTTCGAGTATAGACAGTACCTCTTCTTTCCGTCGCCGTACCGGTCAGTCTGTTAAAAGTGTTGCCGAAAACCCGAAAATCTCAATTTCGCATCGTTCTCAACACCTTCAAATTTTAAGAAGCACTACACAATGAATTTTATAGACAAACCTCCAATTTCGCACCGATGGAAATATCACAATTCACTCAAAAAATATGGATTCTTCGTTTTAAATGAAATAATGCCCTTTCATTGTGAGACATCTACTAGTTTATTTCTTTATAGTGCGACGTTCTTTATAGTGCTTTTTAGTGCACTTTTCAAAAGATTCTATACATATAAATATTAAGTTTTCCGACATCTGTTTCCTACATTCGTAGCATTTCTTGCTCTTAGAAGAGCGCGGTCGCTCGAATGCATATTATCTGCTTACGTTCATGTTAAGAAACGCGTTGGTTAAGATCATCTTATGTCTTGAAATGATTGAATTCCTTTATCAATAGAAAGAGATAGAGTGAGACAGAGGAAAAAGAAAAAAAAGAGGTGTCTGTCCCTATTGATGTTTGCGGAATGTAAACAAAAGTCAAAATCATCGAATTCATTTCTGTTATTATTATTATTATTATTATTTATTATTATTATTATTCTACTCTAGACTAATGAAATTAATTCTTAGACTAGAGAGATGAGAGCATTAGCAGCATTATTTATCGGCTCATTGGTATTTGAACCCACGTGTACTGACCCGCTAGAGGTGATTCTTAACAATTCAGTCATAGTTGCGGTCACTTTATTATTAAAATATAAAATTTACTTAGATTAATGCCGTAGTTTGGGGAGCGCTCAAGTACACTCTTGTACACTCGTTGCATCTGTCGTTATTTTGTTTACAATTCCTTCCTAAAAATGATTCCCAAACCCAAACATATTTACTCAGAGAATGAAGGCAAATGTCATTAATGATCTTTCAACAATGACCAGAAATGGAAAATTCGAAAAAGCAAGTTCTAATATCAAAAAAAAAAAGAAAAAAAAAACACTTAATTGCGAATTTCTTAACTTTTCTTCTTTACTTAGGAGATTTTCCAAAGTAAATAATTCATGATCTTATAGGCTCCCTTTCAACTTGTCTATGTAATGCTACATGAAATTACGTTAGATTTTTATTTTTAAGCAGATATTGTGTTTATTACAATACAAGGGACTATTTTGGGTTTTATACTTTACTCTCTCTCTCTCTCTCTGTCTCTCCCTCTCGTTCTCTCTCTATGTAAAATGTGAAAAACTAAATAAAATAACTAAACTGTTTCTTTCCATTTAAAAGCCAGAAATCTCAAGCATACTAAGTAAGCAACTTAAAAAGTGATTGGTAAAGTAGAGTCACGACTTTTATAAAGAAAAAAAAAATCAATCTGTTTTTTGTAACACTTTCAGGTTCTAAAATGTCCACATTTCTTTTTGTTCTTTTGTCTTATAAAAATCATACCTACCAGCACTCTTTCANACAACAACAACAACACAGCAGCAAGTTGTTTATGGCAGATATATTTAGTTCAATAGTGCTTGTGAAACAATTGAAAATGAAAATAAAAATAAAAGAGATTATGAGTCGTTTTCAAGATTAAAATTACTTTCAAAGCTTTCTTCATTCCGGAAATTGTAGAGGGAAGTAGAGAAGTAAAGAAGTAGAAATAGAGAAATACTCTAGAATTGCAGAAATTCAAAGTGTCCATAAAGTGTACGTTACAGGAACGCGTCGATTTTGTTCACGTATCCTTTCATCCATATACTTTCTGCAGTAAGGACTCTACTGCCGCAAAAACCGAAGTGAAAGAACAAGAAATTAATTTTAATCAATTACCCCCAAAATCAAGTTTAAAAAAATGAACGTGATTTGCCTGTAGTAAGCACGTCTACAAAAGCTCGAAAATTTATGACAAAAAATCAACTCAAGAAAATATATATTTTTTTTTAAGAACTTATCATTGAAAGCTTGCAATTATTATTAGATATTGATTTGAAATCTAATGCAAATACAACGAACGATTATGGTTATCAAAGATTCGTCATAAACTAAATAGTTTTCTTATTTATATATATATATATATATATATTTTATTTATTTCACAATCATTAAATAACTGAAAAGAAATTAATTCAATTTTCAGTTTTGTCGATGGTTAAGTTACCGCAATCATCTAAAGGATATTAAATAAATTTTATAAGAATTTTTAATAATTTTATTAGTTTTAAAAATTTAATAGTTTTTAAATCCTTAGTTGGCTTGAAGTAAACCTTTGATGCCCATTATTTTAAAAGTGAATCAAAAAAAAAAAAAAGAAGAAGAAGAAGAGATCTTAGACAATGTATGAATGAATCTAACAACCTACTGGCAAATATTTCTTAAATGAAAGAAAAAAAGACCGATTGGAATAATGTGTAGATCTGTCTGCCTAACAATTAATTTTCCATCCGTTTGTCTGCAAAAGATTATTCTGTGATAAAACTTTCCTGCTGAGAAGTGTTTGTTATATCACATGGGAAAGGGCTGTTAGTCTTTTTCCGCGGTCTAGCTCAGCTGATATCACAAATAAAATAAAAAATGAAACAAAAAAATGAATTAAAGAAACTTACTTCGTCCATTGTAAGTCAGGTATTCGTTCATAACACGTCCGACATCCGTTCACTGGGCATCTTTTCGTAGAATGCCTGGCCCCTTTAAGTGTATAAATTCGCACATTGGCTCTATCGCAACATTGGCTACATACGTAACCCGTATTTTCTTTCCTAACTTCACCTTTCTCTACTTTAGCAAAACTATTATAATTTAGCCGAATTTTTATATAACGTCTTAGAAATGAATAATATTGAAAATAAAAAGAAAGGATTTATAAAAAAAATATATTTAAAACATTAAATTACATCAATTAAAATCTCCATGTATTATACCAGAATAACCGAGACATACGAATAAATTCATTTCTTCAGGATTTTTCAATTGATATATTTAAGTCATAAATTAACCATTAATTAATCTCGTTAAAACATTAAAAACAATTGCGATTAAAATTAATGGGTTCGGTCCTAGAAAGTTATTTTCACATAGAACGACAAATGGCAAAAAGCAAATTTTGACGTAACTGATGTCTGAGACAAATACAATTTGCGTGCAAAAACGAAACGATCGAACTACGGGTAAAGACAAACATTTTCATGGTAATTACTTATAGTTAATATTTCTTAAGCGGCATCTTTTCAAATTGTTTATACCGTTTAGAAGACAACAGGTTATATTTGTATAGAATTTTTACGAATTTATGAACAACACTTGCTTTTCGTTTAGCTAAAAAGCAAACAAAAGAACCTAAAACTAATTCATGATTTTTCATCTACATTTCAATTGTAATTCTTAGTTCCACGGAGATTTAATTTTGCCGACAATATGTGCAATTACACGTCCTAGCATTCAAGACTTTTTAATCTTTTAAAATCCATTGAAAATAAATTCAAAGCTTAGGCCATCATGGTTAACTAAACGATAATGCTGTTCTAATTAAGAAGCAGGGTTTGTACCGTTTTCGGCAAACCTTTGACCAATTGGAAGAAGTGGAAGAATTCACGTACTTTGGAATTTATTGCCATTCGGTTCTAGCTTTAGTCTGCCTACTACCACACACACAAACACAAAAAAAGCATATACCGACGCTAAGAACAAACAATAAGACGCTTGATACAACTTCGAATAATGTTAGCAATAGAAACTCATTGTGTTTGTTGTTGTTTTTTATTTTTATTTTTTTTTTTTCTTAGTGAAGTGAATTTAACTTTTATTTGCTCGTTGCTTTGTTTTAAACAAACTTTCTTCTTTCGTATATTTTGTCTTTGTAAATATTTTGCATTTGCATACTTTGTATACACAAACGCTTCTATTATTTACATTAATTTACATATATTTTCCGTTTAATGACGTAACAGTTTTTAATAAAATTAGATTAAAAAATTAACTTGAAATTTGATTTGGACGAAATCAAGTAAACATCAGCTTTAACTCTATGACGACTGAACACACTTACACACGTACACTTTCACACTACTTTTTTTCTCTCCTGTCATTGTTCTTAACGATCCCAAACATGATCGATTATTTTTTTTTTTTTTTTTTGCTTTACATTCTTTTTTGCTTTTTCTCTTTCGTTTATTTAATTTATTTTTTACTTTTGAAAAAGAATGCAAGTAGTGCTTAAGCATTGCCCGTTATTACCCCTTTTTAATATTGTGTAAGGCAAAAAATAGAAAAAAAAAAGAAAAAAGCAGACAAAAAAGTACATTCAAATACTAACTAGGTGTGCGTTGTAAGTTTTCTTCTTACATCCACACAGAGGACTGGGACAAACTCAATATTTGGGCAGCTATTCTTGGATAAACTCGTAATACGTTGTTGGTAAAAAAAGGGCAACAAAACAAAATACATAACTGAACAATTTTTGTTTTATAAACACCTTTGTATGGTAGTGAAGGAGTTTCCTATACTTTGTCGTTCAATTCTCCTTGAAAGAATAAATGATTTTATCACGAGTTGAATTAACCCTACATTTTAAAAGGCGTTTGAATAAGTTAAGATCTACCTTAGAACGAGTTAAGCTTTTTAATTTTTACTTTTATATCCGCCTTTCGAGAATGGCCAATTTAGCCACTTTACAATGCCATTTATAGTAGACCAAATTACACAAGATGTTCTTTTTGTCAGTAAAACTAATGTTATAATTCTGAATATGAACGTAGGATTGGAAAGCTTTTTCTTCATAAGATTCCATAAAATATTTCAAAGTAAAGATCAATCAATCCCTAGAGGCAGACACCATAAACATACATTACGTGAGCACACCATATTTTTACAGTCGAGAAAATACACCTCCCTATCAATCATCGGACTGGGTAATAATTTATTTCAAGAATATAATAATACAGAAATATTCTACATTAAAAAAAAAAAAAATTAAAATAATCACTTCAGATATGAACACAGCCATGTCCATCGTTGCTGACCCATCCCTAAATAATATATACGCTGTTTTTATCCCGTCTGAATTCTGTGAAGTCCGTAGTGTTGTCCTGATTCCAGCAGATTATTCAGAACAAGACATTCACAATAATTCTACACCCAAAAATTTGACCAAATTCGGTCCTCTGTCGAACTTCTGTATAGTGACGGAAATCATGAGCTTCAACAAATTCGACCCTATTAGTAACAATAAAATCAACCTTGATATGATACGGCGTATATTTTGCAAGGAATATACTGCCCTCCCATATCTGCCTGGATGGTGTAAACTATTCAGTTAAGCCTTACATTGAATCTGTAATACAATGCCGAAAATGTTGGCTCTTTGGACACACGAAAAATGTCTGTTCAAGACTAAATCATTTATGCCCCTCGTGTGGACTATTACATGAACCATCAGTCAACTGTTTAAGGAATAAAAAATGTTTAAATTGCAAGGGCGATCATGCCGTTAACTCAAAGCTTTGTCCTACAAACAAAAAAATTTACAAAACCAACAAAAACTCAGCAAATCGTCTAAAGGCGATCCCTTTAACATTTCTAAGGAGCTCTTATGCTCACCAAATTTAAATAACCAACCAATAAACTTTTCTTTTAACATAAAAGAATTTCCCATGCTTTCGTCTACAACTACTAAGTCAATGTCAAATATATGTATCAGCACTGAGACTAGTCAGATACTAAATAAAAAAAATTCACTTCCTCTTTACAACCTGAAACTAATATTCAAGCAAAAAACATTCAACCTAAAAACACTTAACCTAAAAGTATTCAACCAACGAACATCGACATCGTTGGCAATACTGAAAGATTTACCTCTAATATTGAAATAATTGCCACTGCCATTAAACAATTACAAAATATTGAAAACTTTAATTTACGAACTCCTGAACTCTTAAATAACTTAATTATAACTTTCAATGAAAATTATACAACTCAACTGCACGAGCGGCCGCAGCAAAAAAAAAAAAAAACAAATTAAAACAACATCTTCACTACAATAACATTTCACTGGCATGTCTTTCCGAAACTTTCTTATAACCCAATGATATATTCACTATTAAAAACTACTATGTCGTCAGAATCGATCACAATTCAAATGCCTCATGTAGGGGTGGTGTTTGCGATCCTCATCTCTGACAAATTAACATATAATTATGTTCCCTCTCCTATACTTTGTAATCCTATTGAAATTTGCAGTTGCATTGTCAATACAATCCACACAGCAAACTCCAAATTCTAAGCTGTTATATCCTTCCAAACTGTCCTATCCTAGATTCCGTAATTAACAATCTACTTTCTCGAAACTTCAACATGTCCGTTTTAATATGTGATGACTTCAATATGCTGGGGTAGCCGTACTTGCAAGCCTAGTGGCTCGAAAATTCAAAACGCTGTTGAGAATAAAAACTTCGTTTTACTTAATAATGGTGATGCTACTCACTTCTGCTTCGTCCCCTCCTGTCTCGACCTTTCTTTCTACACACCAAACACTAGTTCTTTAGCTTCTTGGTGTGTTCTAAACAAAACATTTGGCAGCAGCCATTGTCTAATTGAAATTATTCTACAATTTCACCCCATTTCCTACACTATATTACGATCTCCCAACACACATCGAACCATCAATATTAAACAACTCCATTCGTAGAATACTAAAATCCATCCAAACAGATATCAATCCTGACCCTTTTTTTTGACAAATTTTCTAGTGCTCTTACCACTGACGTTAACTACGGCTCGCCAGTTGGCGGTCAATCTCAGCTGCAGTCAGTACATTACGTAAAGAATGGGCACTAATTTTGAGATTGTCATTGTTCACCCATGCAAACGCGTATAATATGCCTTCATTTAATAAATATTTTCAAATAGTCTGTTGTCTATGTTTGATCTGAAATTTAGTTTGTAAATTAATGCTATCAGCCAGTTAAAACTTTGGATTGTAAAACAACAACAATACATCGATGAATAATTCCCGATACTAATTAATTTGCTCAACAAGGCTCCTTCAAGAGCGATAAAATCGATCGAATGCTTTTCTAACCTTCCTTATCTTTTTTATAGAATTTCCATAATGAAATTTTATTTAATTTGATTCGAATCTTTTTCTTTAAAGTATTCTTTTCAAGTTTTTAAATAGATAATGGTTGCGATGGGTCACACTTGGAGAGTACGTAAATTCGAACTTTAATTCATGCCCTTTTACCATTGTAGCAATCGACTTCTACATATATAAATATATTGCGTTTTGGTATTTTAGAATAATTCTGTCATTAATTTTCGCCTTTCGAATATCGCAAAATAATTTTTGCCACCTCTTTTGAGCATCTACTACCTTAAGGATCATCGGTGCTCGTAAAAAAAAAAGGTTGTACGCTATGGGGAAGCTTTGCATTAGCACTTCTCTGGCCATTGCTAACTTTAAACGTAATTTTTTTCTATTAAAAAGCCACATTTAATCAATACATGAAATTCAGACATTTTCATTGTTGTGGTAATACGAAAAGTAACATCATTAAAGCCAATGTAACTCATGAACAAATGAACAAAATGTCATATCACGTCGCTTAAAGTTTGACACCTTTTAAAAGTGATATAGATTTTTTGTAAGGCATGACAGCTATGTGTCAATCTCGGGAATTATTGATCTAGACGTTAGTTCCAGCAAGCGTTTACTTTTAAATATTCGTAAATAGAGAGGAATTGTTCAGAGTAGTGACATACAACAAAATTCAATTATTGTCGAATACAAGTTTCTTTTTTATTTTCCTAAAATAATGTATTTTATCTTGTAAATAAAAATATATCGGAAAATTTTATAAAATTTTTAAAAAAGATTCAATTTCATTTTTTGAGTCCAGCATGACTCTAATAAATGTCATGATTTTAATTAGAAATATAATAAAGCAGTATATTAAAGGAAAGAAAAAGTACAAAATTTATATGAATATCTTAATGAAATGAAATTTTGCTTGAAAAGGCAAAAAATGACAAATTATATGTGTTAGATTGAGAAAGAAAATTTTAAACAACATTTCTGTGTAAAAATTTTTATGAAATTGTTGGATGAATTTCACACAAATTTTCTTTTGTATATGAAGAATAGCACAACAGAAGAGAAGTTATAATCGACTGACCTGAAGCATTTTAATAAGGATAAGATTAATCTACCAAAGACGTATTATACACTTCTTCAATTTTCAATAATTCAGAATGAATTTTGTATATATGAAAATACAACTTTTTATTTCTTTTAGCTTAAAGCCTGTTTTCATTCAATATGATAATCTAAACTGAACATTTACTAACAGACACTTTTAGTCAGAAGTTAAGTTATACGCTTTTCGATCACATACACAGATCTATTCTAATATTTTGCTCTGCTTTCACAAAAGAGCTTAGAATTATTTTTGTTTGTCCAGAAATTTTAATATGTTTTGCCAAATGTATTATTTTCCAACAAAAATCACAATAAAGCTCATTAAAATATTAGTTTGNAAAAATGGTATCGAAAAATTGTATGACAGCTATAATCATTGTATCGCCCTCGAAGGCAACTGTATTGAATAATAAAATCAAATTCTATCAAAAAAAAGAGAATTTTGCTATGTTAGCGTACGAACTTTTCAGCCCACCTGGTAATAATAATTGCTGTGACCATCAAGAAAGGTTTTCTGAACACTTTAAGTTTTCATCGCAAATCCTTCAACTTTCCTTTCGTTAATATGAATTGTCGTGCTGTGAAATTTTCAATAGAACTCAGACAAAACAAGTTCACAAAAACGTTGCGAATTTTTTAATTTAAAAAAAAAAAATTTTAAAAAAAGGACTAAAAAAATTTTTTTTCTCTTAATAATATACTTTGAATAATTTCATTAAAAATTAAAATAAAAATTAGATCGCTGTAAGCTAAGCTTTCCAAAACTGTTAGAAAGCGTTATAAAGAATATTAAACGAAAAAACAAAACGATATGTTTCTAAGACGGTAAAGAGGGAGCTTAACCGTCCGCACCGTAAATTAAAAAGCTCCCCGTCTTGGTTATCAAGGTTCTAATACTATAAACTCAAATTGAACTCTAAGAACTCTGAGGTAATTTAATAATGAGCCGAAGAAACTAAAACTAATAAAAATCATCTGAAACAAAACAGTTTTAAATTGTATCATTTTTACTACGAGAACATCTACAAAAACCAAAATTGTATTATGTTAATTACATAATATATGTATAAGATGCATTGCACATATACGAGGATAAGTTAAAAAGTTTAAATAATCAGTGTTCTTTAGTTACTGCAACAAACATTGTCAAATGTTCGAACATTTTCCAATTGTTTCAAAGAGCACTTAAGAACACACTTAAGTAGTAAATCTTTTTATCTTCTTAGTGGTACTTATTGAGAATTCTCGGGTTCAGTTTATGGGAAAATGTACTATGAAAACGTGTTTAGAGTTTAGGCCTTTTCTGAGATCAAGTTCTACACGGTAGACCTAAGTGAGGTTCCAAAAAATAATTTTTCCAACATTTGATTCCTTTATTTTTTTTTTTTTTTTTTACCTGCGCTCGATTTAAAAGTACTTCACTTTAAGATTGAAGAACGATATGCTTTTTTGCCACACAAAAGCAAGTTTAAGTGGAAATTTTGAATTTGACCGCAAACACAAACAACGATATCATCATCTATTGGCTTTGATGCTCAGAAGGTCACTTGATTGTCTTAGAGACAATTAGACCGAAAATAAATAATTCTATGAAGTTTACCACTTACCACTGATAAACTTCAATGGGAAATGTATGCCTTGTATGGTATCTCCGTTTAATTTGTCGAATGCGTTTAATGTCTAAAAGTAATTAAAATTGCAAATTTTCGTGAACACTTCTATGCTCAGCAAAGCGTATGTACTACAACAAGGGTAGGGTAAAAGCTATCTAAGCAAATATAATTGCTGCCAATTAACGTTTAAACTTATCTGTTGTACTCTGTTTACGATTAAATTTTCAACGTATAATTTAAAAGCATAGCTTTTAATGTTAGAAAAAAAATCTGAATTATAATTAAATTTTAAATTCTTATCACATCAACTCATTCAATACATTAATGTGTAAAGCCTTACTTTTATACCCACCATTAAAGGAAGAGAGTATATTCATTTTGTCATTTTATTTGCGACATCCAGAGCGAAACTTCAGAAATCCCNACTTCAGAGACCCCACAAAGTATATATATTCTCGATCAGTACTAAGTTAAGACTGGATTTAAACATGTCCGTCTGTATCATGTTTGTTATAAACATTCTTCTGGCCACAAAAATTAAAATATCAACTTAAAATTTAGCAGAAACATTGCATTGCAACATTAGCAGAAGTTCTTGCATGCAGGTTGGTATTGTTTGGTAGGCTACGCCTATTGAAACCACCTTTAATTTCCTGCTGTTTTCCTCGCTATTCACAGACTCCACAGTATTCCATAAAAATAGAAAACATCTGCCATGCCCATCTATTATTTATTTTGACCAACCGTATGTGGTTTTCTTAACTTATTTTCAACTGTAGCAAAATGTTCTTGAATGATTTGGCAGAACATTTTTGATTTATGCTCTTCAAATGATGTCAAAATATTTATTAGTTTTATCCAGCCTACGTACGTTTATGCACACACACACACACACAAACATGCATTTTGGTTTATTTCAGTGAATTTTCATTTTGTGCAGAGGTGCAAAAATGTCGCGTTTAATGATTTAACAGGTGCCATACCTTCTTAATTCTTCATTATTCTCTCTCTCTCTCTCTCTCTCTCTCTGATAATAAGAGGTATATATTCATAGGCATATTTTGTTCCACAATAGGCGTTCATTTAATTAAAAGACGAAAGCAAAAAATAAAAACAAGCAGAAAAGCTGTTCTGGACGAATCTTTAATATTCACCAGCTAATTCCAAGCGTTCTTGAAACTCGACTTATGAATTTATTCCAAACTTTAGCCTCTCATTTTTATGTTTGCAACATTGAGAAAGAGCCAGAGAGAGAGAGAGAGAGAAAGAGAGGGAGAGAGAGAAAGAGAGGGAGAGACAGAAAGATAGAGAGATGGAGAGAGAGAAAAAGAGTGGGAGAGAGAGTTCCAATAATTGACAATCGAACATTGGATACAAATCGGCTCTGATTCTCATTATGATCAAAAATTAAATTTTCGATTTAACTGATTTTAACTGTTGAGAAAAATAGTTCTTCTTCTGAGATGAGCTCAGTAACAGGTGGGCTGAAAGGTCGTAGGCTGATACTTAGATGGTGCTACTAGTATTAAATCCATATGATTTTTAGTTAGTCCTAACCTTCAAAAGACACGTGTATAAATTTGACAGCGCTATTACTATGTGAGTTATAGCATTTTTAGTGAAGCCACTTTTGTTAGTTTGAAAAAATGGATAAAAAGGACTTTCGTGTGTTAGTAAAGCATTGCTTTTTGGCGAAAAAAAATACTGTTGAAGCCAAGGCTTGNTTTTTTTTTTTTTTTTTTTTTTTTGTATAAACTACTGCATTTCGTTACTCATGCAATTGTATTTTATTTTCCATAGTGTCACTTATATATATATGAATGAATGAATGTACACAGTATAAGTACGCTTTGTTGAAATAATTTCTATTTAATAGAAATAAAATGTTATACATTTGATTGGAGAAAATGTTTGTGAAATAATAATTTTAAATATTTATTTATTTTAATAACTATTTTCAACATGCCAAGCGCACACATCGCTTTTTAAAGTGTAAAGTAAATGTGAATAAAGAAACTTTTTTTAAAGAGCTTTTGTTAAACGGTTTCATTATAATTTTAAAAAACATTTCTTTTATTTTATTTCAAATACGCACGTGCTAATGCTAACACAAACACAAGCTAGATAGTCTGTAATTAAAGTCCTCGTATATATATATGAGGAGGGCACTGGAGAAATGTATGCATCTGCCTGGAAAATTCAAAAAAAAAAAAAAAAAAAAAAAAAAAAAAAAAAAAAAAAAAAAAAAAAAAAAAAAAAAAAAAAAAAGACCAGGTTACCGTAAAAATTCTCCAAGAACTGTAATTTGCAATCTATTACGCAGAACTGTTTAGCTAATAAGTAATCAGTTAATTGTATTAGGGATCTTAACAGTTATAGGGAACTTAATGTAGAAATTTTCATAAGAAGTGAAATTTTATACTGTAATTTTATACTCATCACCAAGGGATTTGGGCACTATCCCGAAAAGAGACAGCACATAGACTACTAAGATAATCTTTATTGTTAAGTCGATTCAAAACCTTTGGAGACGTATCTAAAGAAAAAAGTAAATAGATCTACTTAAAAAAAAATCCACGGCAAATACATTTTTGAATAATAAAGTTTTTTTCGATTGTCGAAAATTTTATAAAGAAATATCTATAACGAGCCTTATACCTTAGAAGTAACGATTTGAAAAATTTACAGGCATCTCTATGAATATATATATATATATATATATATATATGTATATATGGATTCACCTTTGAAACTCATTTTTGATTGTTTCTACCTTAGCTTTAATTATAATTATAATTTTTATATTATTTGCTTTTATCTTTACAAAGCAGTATTATCTTAATCACTTAATGATTTAAATAATTAATGCTCACATAACGTAAGAATCAGATGATTTCGACTTAAATTATTATCAAGTAACAATTATAAGAACTAATAGTTTTAGGTAAATAAATACAGTATTTTTAAGAATTACATAATATTTGATAAAAAATCTATAGCACCACAGTCACAAAACTTGATTTGACGTAAACGCATAAACAAATAACCGCAATTCGAGATACGATGATTTAAGTGCAAAGATTTTCAGACAATTACATCAACTGCAATGCAACGAATTAAAACTGTGCGGGCTGCACTTAGCTACTCTACTAATGGCAATGTATATAATCATATTTATGGGTCTATATTTCTGTCATCACCCATCACCCGTTGTAAGCCTAAAATAAATCTTAATAGATGGACGTGGCATATTCTTTCCTATTTTTATGAAATACCGTAGAAATTTTTATTGTGCAATCTATGAGTAGGAAGTAAATCACTTATAAAACAGAAGCGTTTTCATTTTATTTTACACTGTAGGTCCATTTGCCTATTTTCAAGAGTAACGTATATGAAAGAACTTTTAATGTTTTTGTCAAATTTCATCCAGATATCGTACTTTTTCCGACTTTAGAAATGATTATCGCCGACGTTACACAGCTAAATAGACGGATAGACGCACAGACGGATAGGTCTAGATGGATTCCGAATTTGATACTGATCAAGAATATATGTATTTTATGGGTGTCTAAAGCTTCTTTGTTGATGTCACGAACATTTTCACAGCAAATGAAATTTCAATTCTGAATTATATCGACTGGGCGTGGTTCACAACCAGTTCAATAAATAGAGGAATTTTGCGAATAATAAGCAAAAAAACCCAACGTTTTTATACCCATCACCGAAGTATAGAGATATAAACATTTTGTTATTTTATTTGTAATGCCCTGAAGGAAACTTCAGAGACCCCACAAAGTATATATATTCTCGATCAGTACTAAGTTAAGACTGGA